>KZ141926.1:0-18173 GCA_002157035.1 Melampsora medusae f. sp. deltoidis
CGCAGACCAATGAGCAACTTGTTTGCTTTTGATTTCTATCGCGCGTCTGATTCCCGTTTGTCTTTCGGATCAAGCCTTTTTTTCTCTCAATTCTCAAAAACATTAAACTCAAAAAAAACTCGATCGATTGTCTTTCCGTCCACATTAAAGATTATACACAAAAAAATTGTTCTTGCTTCCTTTCACTTCTTTCACGACAGAAACACAAAAAAAATAAAATCTTAACTCTTTTCATATGATCTATATGTGTGCGCTTGACTATGTAACTACCCATATGAAATACAATATGCTTTGCTATGGATGACCCCCTACTTTTTGCTTTGTGCGCCCCTGAGTAGACCTGAGTGCGCGCCGCCCTGGGTGCTGGTTTCCTCGCCCGCCCCTTTTCCCCTTCGGCGACTTCGATTGGCCTGCAAAGCCAATTTTGCGCGTCTGAAGCCTTTGGACTGGCCGTCTTTGATGGACGCCCCGTGCCGGTCGACGTGAGGGCCATCTGCAGGTCGCAATCTTTTGCGGAGGGGTGGGCCGCCCCTTGACTGCCAAAATGGGCGGACAAAAGTTGGTCCAGACCCTCCGGTGGTGTAGCTTTACAGGTCCAAGAAGGGCGTGACACGGTACTGTACCGTCATATCTCCTTGACCGGTACAGCTCGAGTCGAATGATCAACTCGAACGCTTGCCTTCATCAAGTAGAAACAAATACTGCAGGAAGAATTGCCAATTGATCTTTTTAAAAGTGTTGTCTGATTTCAGTTTGGCTGGGACTATCTCCAGCTGGCATTGAAACAACATTCAATCAAACAAACCCCTCAGATGGATGGCCTTGATGAGGTCCTTAGCGCTAATTTCTCTTCATCTTTTGCTAGAGTTTTCATAATCTTTATAACCGCTCACTCAGGTAGTCCATTATCTGGCTGCCACTGCACCAAAAATTTGGGGCCCTATTGCTAAATTTGGTGATGGCCCCAATTTGGTGGTCGCCACTGTGGATGCTCTAGCAATACCACAATTTTTATTATGGACGTCACGAGTCAAACACAGTCCTTTCTATTCGCACCACCTTCAATCAAACAACCCCCTCAGATAGCCTTGATAAGGTCCTTAGCGCTAATATTTCTTCATCTTTTGCTAGATTTTTCATAATCTTCATAACTGCTCAGGTAGTCCATCATTTGGCTGTCACGGCAGCAAAAATGTGGGGGCCTATTGCTGAATTTGGTGATGGCCCCAATTTGGGGGTTAGCAATACTACAATTTGTATCATGGACGTCACAAGTCAAACACAGTCCTTTCTCCCTTTCCATCAGTGCCAGATCAAACTTTCCTCTCAACTTCCTTTCATCCAGTTTGAAGATTTCTCATCATCATCTGAAGTCTTTCTCAGCATACACCAATTCTCCAGAATTACTGATATATCTCAGTTCATGCAGTTCTTCACAAAAAAATTCATTTCCCGCCCTCCCACACCAAAAACACAATTTAGTTTAAACAAAATTTTGTCATGTACATTTCTGCTTACTTGAGAATAGATATTACCAGATTTAATCATATTTTTGCTTTGCTTTTACATTTATTGTTCTTAATATTTTCTCACTTCTCCATAGATTTTTTCAAAAAAATGTATGCGGTTTGGTTCGATGTTTTTTCTCCTGTTTCTTTATGTGTTGTGTTCACACCTTGTTCAGTTTCATTTTATGGGATAACTATTGGCGCTGGTCCATATATTGGGCAAGTTTCCACTCATTGGTTTTTTACACCCAAAAACAGGTGGAAAAATTTGGGTGGAAAATTCTCCTACCCCATATCTAATGAAATCTGTGAAATCTGACATCCCTATATGAGGAAAGTGCTTGTCTTTATTTGCAAAACCTACTTTTGAGGAGGATACTTAGGGATACTTTGTTGGTGTCATACCACACCTGATTGCTTACTTCATTGCCAACAAGTCAATGACAAAGTACCTGCCACAGATAGTATTTGAACATTCCAATGGAAATGGTTGGCCAATTGAGCATTCACACATCAGTTCAACAAGAACCTCAATGATTGTCATAAGTTTCCCATCATCAGTGAGAGGGGATAGCAAGATAGACAGGGGATTTGGGTGAACAACACTGATGAAAGTTACAGCAAATACAAGCTAACAACTCTTATAAACTTGAGGAAAACATATCAAAATAAATCACTTTTTTTTGATCAAGAAACAAGATGCATGAAATCAAAGACTATTTGTAGAAATGGACTATATCAAAAACACAAAAAGGATGTCCTAGGTTTTGAATCTTCCAATGATGTGTTTGAACAAAAACAAAACTCCTTCTTGTTAAGGTTATGATCCAAGGAATTGTTTCTTCAATTCCTGATACATTTACAATGGTTGGAGCAGAAAGAGAACCCGCTTTGACAATCAGAAGCTGGACCACTACAGCTTGCGTATAAACCACCACCAGTACAGTAGCCATATTCCATGCAGCTTATTTGAAGATATCTGAGAGGCGACCTCCTCGGATCACCGTCTCAAAGTCAGCATTCATCAGAGTCACCGGTGTTGTTGGTGGGCATCTCGATTTAATGTGAACGTCGCATTTCCTAATTACAAATCTTGGATCCTCACGGTCCAAGACGAGTCTCTGATTTCTGAGCAAAATCAAACAACGGATTTGCGGGACATCCCACGAAAGGTTCTGGTGGAATAAATCCGGGGGTGATGGAGTCTGCGTTTAATCCATTTTGTCCCTAGAGTTTGTACATAATTGATATCTACAACTCTGTTTGAGATATTCTGTGAACCGAATTCAAGCGTATCTCTACACCAAAACCCTTTGTCACATCCCATCATCAACAACATCAACAACGAAACAAACGATTATCAGATTCAAGACCATAACTAAATCAAAACGAACATGATCTTAAACGATTCACCTCCTCCTCCTTCATCTTCCTCGATTCATTTAAACGAATTACGTAAACTGATGAGAAAAGAAAACTTACAATTCTAGTTAAGTATCAGTTTTTTTTTATTTGACTTTTTCCGAAATCGAAAACAAACTCACAGACTGATACATAAACGCTTTGGTTCTTTTTTGTTTTTAAATAGTGTTGTACCTTCAACCGATTCACATCGGTCTGAATATCTTGCACCTTGTGATGAAAGAAGATCATTTATTTCGAACTTTACTGGGTCTTCTGGAACTGCTGTGATCGGTTTAGATGTTAATTTTCTCCTCTCCTTCTCTATCTCCTAGAATTGAAAACTGATGATGGGGTTTGAACATTATGCTATTTGAGAATATATAGGATGCTTGGTTGTTTACTGATTCTAGGTATTGGCAACAAGCTAAAGATGAATTAGATTCAAATTTTTGGAATTTAATGAGAGTTGGAACTTCGGGAGTTTTTGATTGGATTCGTTGGTTAGGATCTGATGTAATCTCTCATTCAATCTTTCATTCAAATCCTTTTGAATTCATTTATTGATTTTTCTTCCGGTTCTCTTTTCTTTGGTTTGAGAGAGGATTTTTTTGTAGGATGTACCAAGGATGAGTAGGATTGGAATTGATTCAATGCTTATTTCTCATAGTTGAGTTTCTTGTTCTGGTCATCTTATCAAATACAATCAAACTGATCTCCTCTTTTTTCAAAAATTTAGCTGAAGTGGAAACTTTGGAAGCGAGCCTTCATGATCGAGGATCAAGCTTAATTTGCTCAAGTGATAATTTAATTGATCAAGTATGGGGATCAGAAAGACCAATCTTATCACAAAACCCAATTTATTTGCATCCACTTGAATATTGTGGTAAGTATCTCAAACTTCACATCATAAAATCTCTTATTCAATATATTGATATAGTCATTCATAGGCCAATCATCAGAAGACAAATTAGAAAAGTTGAAATCATATATAAAAGAACATAAAGCAGGAGGGTATTTAATTAACTCCTTATCAGAGTTATGTTGGATGTTAAACATTAGAGGTTCAGATGTACCTTACAATCCATTTCCATTTGCTTACTTATTCATCTCAATTTCACCTTCTCAGCCTACAACACTTTTCTTACATAATCCAGAACATCAACACCAAGAAGTACAAGAATATTTGAAAGGTTTAGGAGTCGAAGTAGAAGATTATAATAAGATATGTAACTTTATGAGATCCATTGAAATCGAAGATCATATTATTATTGATTCTACTTTACCAATCGGATTATACGATACCATTGACACCAGACAAACATCAGAAAATCCTTCGATTATTACTAAATGGAAATCGATTAAAAATTCAACTGAGTTAAATGGCTTTCGGAATGCCTATTTAAGAGATGCATTAGCTTGGTGTCGTTGGTCTGCTTGGTTAGAGAATCGGGTTTTGTCTGGTGTTGAACTTAATGAATGGGATGCTGCAATTCAATTCGATAAGATCAGATCGAGAGATCCGATGTTCATCAGTGTGAGTTTCGCTTTTCTTACACTACCTCACTTGATTCATGAAAAGGACTCATCAAATCCTCTTTCGTCTTCTGTATCTCTTGCTCCTCCTCGACCTTTGGGGAAAGTCGTTGAAGTAGTTATCGTATGCTAATATTAGTGCTACCAATGAGAACGCTGCTTTACCTCACTATGAACCTACTGTTAAACACAATCGGATTATTGATCTTCATACGTTTTACCTAAATGACTCTGGTGCCCATTATATAGGTCAGTTTTTCTTATTTTAGCAGAACTGATCAAGACTTAATAGCTCAAACTAACTTTGGGTTCTCTTTATCTTTGGTTGGTAGATGGAACTACCGATACGACTCGAACTGTTTTCTTTGGAACAAACCCGACTTCGGAACAGAAATTGGCTTATACTGTGGTTTTGCAGGGTCATTTGGCTGTGGCTAGAGCTATCTTTCCAGGTGAGTAGGGTCTTAATCTGTCTGCTTTCTCATAAGGTTTTGGTGACTTAGAAATGAGTTTTGTATCATGTAGGTGGAGGAGATGCGGCCTCTACGTCCTTGACTCAAACTACTGGTAGTCAATTAGATGTATTGGCAAGAGAACCTGGATGGTATGTGGTTCTGTCATTCCTTTTGATGAGGTATTGGTGATTTTTGGACAATTGATATTCATTCATTTCGATTTTCATTTGGGGTTTGTTTAGGAGACATGGAAAACTTTATGGTCATGGTGAGGCAGTTTTTGAGATCTTTTTATTGGTCAGAATGCTGATTTTTTGGGGGGTGATTTTTATTAGGTACTGGTCATGGGGTGGGTAGTTGTAGTTCGGTACACGAAGGCCCACATGGTAAGATATGAAGAGCTCTTCAAACATTTTATCAATCACCCCTTTCATCAATTCTCATAAAATGGATGAATGTTGATTATAATATGTGTATAGGGATCGGAACTTCGAATAGATCAGTTGATGTACCATTGAAGATCGGTCATACTTTTACCATCGAACCGGGTCATTATGATTTTGAAAAAAAGATTGGGATCCGAATTGAAAGTTTTTTTGGGGTTAAAGCATGTGATTCATTGGATGATGTGAAGATGGATGGTACTAAATGGTTAGAACTTGAGAGGTTTACACAAGTTGAGTAGTTTTCTTTTTTTTGGACTTTTTGGGATTGGTTGGTACTTATGATGGGTACTTGGGGGCTGGGTAGGTGCCTATTGCTACAAATTGTATTGATTGGAGTTTGATGAACCGAGTTGAAAAAGATTGGATTGAGAATGTAAGTTCTTTTATTTACCGATTCAAAGGAAAAGAATGATTTTTTGAAAGATTTATTTTGATTTATTTTTTGATTTGGGGAATGGGATAGCATAATGAAGAATGTAAGAATAAGTTAAAAGGCTTATTTGATTTAGAAGATAAGGAAGATCAGATGGCATTTGATTGGTTAATGAAACAATGATGAAATTATTCTATTCGTTTTTTGGTTTGGTTCTTTTGGTTCAGCTTTGGTTTCTGTTCTCTTGGCAATGGTTTTAATGAATGCATGGTAAGGAAATTAGATACGCTTTATAAGGATATATGTGTGTCTGGTCTGTTTGGTTCACTGGAGTGTGTTCAGCAGCTTGGATTATGTGTTTTGTGAAGTTCTTGATTTTGACAGATTAGTAGATATTTGTTCAAGTTCAGTGATGTGCTTTTGAGACTTCTGTAAACTGTACTTGTGCAACCAACTAATTGTATTCAAGACCTTGGTCTTCCAGGATCATGATTTCTAGATGAGAATGATGATGACCTTTGTTATTGAATACTAGAACAGGCTAATTTGGGACCCACAGTCCCTATTGAAAGTCTCTGAACAATGCTAAGGTTTCTGTAATGTCCAGATCCAGCAACTACAGTGTAAAGTAGACCTACAAATATCTGGTGGCTACAGGACCTTTGAGGTTCAAATTGTATTAGGCAGACTGGGGCCTTATCAGCTACCTACACAGAGGCCATTTGGTCAACAGTGATACTTGTTGGAGCACTGGGCATTTTGAGCAATGTGAAAAGCAGGCAGGGATACATGGGCTAAGTTCTGATGTCTAAATAAGGAGTGCTAGGGCTTGGTATGCATGATAGGCTACAGATCAAGTTACCGGACTCATTTTGAGGGATGCCTGATTCCCAAAACACATTTTTATTTGACCAATCAGAGGCCTACATATCATCAACAGTGATTGATTGGGGTCTCTGTGGTTACTATCACTTTTGGTTTATTGTGGGCAGCATGAGAACAAGAAGACTTCAGGTCCACAAAACCAAGTGATTTTTAACTCAACTCGTGAGGAATTTGAAGGAAATATCATCAACAACTCAATTTGAACATATTTAATGAAAATTCGCTGTCAAGTGAAGATTGAAGTCAAGTCTCAGATGATCTGATGGTGTGATTGACCAACAAAAAAAAAGTTGATATCCTTGAGGGCAGGTGAAGATTATGGCTATGGAGTGCTAAACTTCTTGAGCATTTTTACTCATTGGAAAAGACTTTGATTAAACACCTCTTTTGGCATCTTGGTGCAGTTTGTAGTGTTGGAGTGTTTGATTTTGAAAATTTATACTATTCCATCAGTGTTGTTGGTCATTGTTTTAATAATTCCTAGGAGTTTCTTTAAAAATGTCTTCTTTCAGATTAGATTGAGTGATCACTGTCCAATTGCGCCTGCTCATGTGTTACACTTTAGTGTGCCATTGCCAACTTCTTATTAACCATCACACTCCAGTCTACTTTTGAAACCTTCTTATCTTCCCTAAGATTGAGCTCCAGTCACAGGTTTCAGAGCTCAGCTCAAAGTATCAAAGCCTCGACATAATTTTGATTTATCAGTCTAGATAAGAAGCTAGGCTTGATACATGGAACACTTGTGTTCATTGACTGATTAGATCCTTTCTGAATTTAAAAAGACTCTGAGCAGCCACCACTGAAAGAAACAAATTATGAGACTCCCCTTGTGTCATCCTTGATCACTTGTGATAGTTGGACTGAGTGACTTCAACACTCCACTCAAGATTTATACATATCAGATTACATCATCATTTCTTAATCCTTACTTGAGCAAATCAGTTTTTCTTGACCAAATGTCTTTGATTCCATCCTAGACATTCTGATAACTTGGTGGTATGGCTTACCTTTTGGGAAGTTTGGTTCTGGGTGCGAACTGAATATCAGCTCAAAGATTCTTCTGGAAAGTTGTGTTTAAAAGGTGAGAATGTGCTTCATCTCTCAAAAACACTACCTCAACTTGGCTCTCCAAGGGAAGAGAGATAAGCAAAGAGACAAGGATTGAAAGTGGCATACTCCTAGATAGTCTCATTGGCATATCTGTAAGATTGGCAATGACAGCTGTGAATATGTAATTATCACATTGGTGTGGCTAGACAGAACACAAAGACCTTATTGGTCACTCCAACATGTTCAAGACTTTGTATTTTTGCTTTCAATACACCGGCCAAGACTGTATGGCCAAATATGTGGTCACAGGCCATGTGACACCAGGACATGCAATAGCTCTCCTGAATATGTTTGCCACACATTTTAACTCACCAGGCCTCAAGCTGCGCTACATATTGAACAAAGTCAATTGGACAAATACATATTGGTAAAAGCTTTGCTTGCTAAATGGGATATGCAATGTAACTTGTACACCTCAAATGCAACTGTTGGAAACAATGCAGTCTGTATGTTCCTACACTCTCAAGGCTCAGCACATATGTACAGTGAAATTTGAAAACATTTGGTGTCTGAAGGAAGTCCAAGGTTCAGGTTGATCTCAAGTGAACTAGACCCAGGACTCTTAACTGCCTGATCAGGCCATGACATCCTTCAGCTGCTGTAATTGGGTGATCAGTGCCCCTCTTGAGGATTGTGATCAATGTGGGGAATGTGAGCCCAAGCTGTGGAGTTCAAGTATGTTGGACTGAATCCAAACAAAAACACAATCTTAGTATAATAAAAAGAGAAACAAAATACTCTGACTAATCTTATAATAAGATTGAAGGGATACAGTCAGATCAAATTTTCATTTCCTGAATCCAAACAAAAACACAATCTTAGTATAAGAAAAAGAGAAACAAAATACTCTGACTAATATTATGATAAGATTGAAGGGATACAGTCAGATGAAGAAGAAGAAAAAGAAAAGAAACATCAAACTGTAACTGGGTTCAGGTTATAAACAAAAACAATGAGCAAAATTAAATGATGTCATAGAATGTAATGATGTCATAACACAAATTGGTGAAAGTTGTGAAATAATGAAAATGAAACCATTTTGTGTAACAAAAATAACTTAGTGGAAATACAACTTTGAAAGCATACACAAAAGCTTATTAACTAATCCAACAAAGTAAGGAGGATTCAGCTACAATTTGTACAAGACCAATAGACTTATATGAGAATTCATATCTTCTTTTAGGTTGACCCCCACTGATTCTCACTCTTGCTTGTAAAGCCAAGGATAATTCACGAGCAAAGTGCATTGCACTCAAAACAGCCTAGGCCACACCAAAAGATCGCATTATAAGTTGAAGAGAGTGTGGGTAGAGGGAGCCATGACATAAAGAGAAAACAAGGAAGGTATGAGAGAAGAATGGCAGTGTATACCAACTTGTTATATGGACCCTTCAGTACTGTACCATCTGTACCTCTGATCTGTGCCCTCCTTCTCTACATGCCTTTCCCAAAGTCATAGAGCAAGATTCAAATTTCTACCTCCATAGATCAAATTGTTCTAAAGGTTTGAAAAGGAAATTGAGCTTTGTGGGGCCTCATGCGTGCATAAGCCTTGTAGAATACAGATGCTTATTAACCATCTTGAAAAATATAATTCCCTCCACTTCCTCTTGGAGGTACTGCAAAATTTGAAATTTTTGGAATCAATGCCCAGGTCACCAATTTCTCAATGGGCTTAAAATTATTTGGATGTAACTGACCTTTTCAAATTGTTGAAGATGGAATTCAAAAGTGTGATCTGTTGATTTTTTGTTTAACTCTTTAATCATTTCAAGAGCCTGCAAGTAGATCTCTGTGGACACATACTCATTATATAGATATTGAAGAAGTTTCTTGTCATTATTTTTGAGAGATATTATGTGTAGAATATATTCAATGATGGTGTCACTTGGCTTGAGCAAATCTAGAGTTTTTTCATGTGACAGTATTTGGACGCATATTGTTTGTAAATAATGTGTCAGCTCCGGCCTTCTGTTCCCTTTGAAATTCCACTTCAAAACTTTTGAAATAGGCTCAATGGTTTGAGCTGATAGGATACCTTTAGAGATAAGTTCCTTCTCAAGTTTTTCCCTATATTTAGCTCCTATGAGGTCTTGCTCTAGATCCATATCAGCAAAGCAAACACATACTCATCAGTATTTGATACATGTGGATTGGTACTTCCTCACGTACCTTGTTTTGATATTAGAGCCAGGATCCTTGACCCATGAAGGCAATCTGGGTCTTGTCTTATTGGGTAGAGCTTGTATAACATGCTTGCAAACTTTTCTGTGATCTCCTCTGACTCAGAAAGTAGTGCATAGATGACATTGTGGATGTGTGGATTCTGCATTGTTGAAACCTCAAGAATCCTGAGAAGCCTTCCCCAATGATGTACCGGGATTACTTCATGAATCATTTCTTTCAAGGCTTTCTTCAAACTTTCAGTATTGACAATTTGGATATTCTTGAGTAATTCATAAACTCTCTTTGATGGACCATCCAAAGATTTGTCTTGGAGTTGGAGGCCTATGTCTACCTTGAGAACCTTTCCACCCATATTATGTTGTCTGATCAATTCCAGCACCCTGGTCCTACTGAGAAGGTGGTACTCCTGCATATGCAACAAAAATTGAATCATTCCTTTCTCTTCATCAGGGTACCTGGTGTTCCATGGTGAAATCCGGATATTTGTAAGTTGATTTGCAATTTTATCCATGAATTTTGAAGCTCTGATGTCATCGATGGGGGTTCTCAAATTCAGAAATGATTTCTGAATCTCTTGAAATTCTGTTGACGCAGTTGTAGTAGAGGTTGTCATATGGTTTAGAACAGAGTCTGCTAATGATGCCCTTTGGAGTGATTCACAGACAGCTGTTGATGAAGTGTAATCATCAGACATCATCCCTCAATTTTCAAAGCCTATCACTCACGATTACCGTGGTCTGGACAATACAAATCAGTAAGAAAATGAGGCCACATCTTCTCAAGTATTTCTCCTAGAGGCTGGTCTGACAATCAATTTGTGTATTAGCTGGGGTTTTAAAGCTGAAGAGTATACTTTGATGATCAAAGCCTCACCTTTCAACAAGAAAACCTCCAAATCCCCTCTGAAAGGGGCAGGTGTTTCTCTGAAAACTTTACCCTTCATCTCTCCCTTTTGTGTCGGAATTTTCCATTTGAGGCACGACAAGACACCGACTACCCAAATCTTTTCCCTCAGTCCCAATGAATCAAGCTCAAGAACACTATGGGAAAGATGGATGCATGGCAGTATGTGTTCTTCTATTCCTTCAGGCGTATAGTGCATCGAACTAAATTCATATCCTAATTTTGCGACCGCATGTGCCAGCGCCTTGATTTTGGGGATTTGTTCATTCGCATATAATACTTTGGGTGTGATCTTGTAGTATATGTGCCAATTGTGTTGACGGGCACTTTCTGGCGGCGGCCTTGCTGCCTCCCAAAGACGGTCTAGCAAGGTGATTGTACGAGCNGAGCCTCTCTGTGCAGGATTTTGTCGTCGGCCGTGGGTACCAAAGGTCTTGTTGAAGAGTATTGTGAATGAAAGTCTTTGGATCGCGGTCCAGCATCAGCAAGGTGGTAATTAACTGTATCCGCTAAAAGCGACTCATCAAGAGATTTCTCCAAGGGTATAGAAAGAAGTGAAGAGACAAGAGACAAAATCAAGAATGAAAGTATGATCAACCTAGACAATCCCATTTGAACGGCTGTCCTCTAAGGATGGTAATGAAAGCTGATAATGAATGTCGTGTTAGTGTGCCTGGGGAAATATCGGAATGAGTCTTGGTTGAACTGACCCTTTTGAAATCTCGAATTACTTTTCTGTCTGTACACTCGCAAGCACTTTGACTAGATACGTACTCCAAAGTCAAAGCACGCCGAAACATGCGATAGGTCTCACAATTTTTTGCGGAGTATTGTGACTCATTGGGCCTCAAGTTGCCTGGCAGTTTTGACGAGGAAGTCTACAAATAGGGCAAAAGCAATAACGGCTTCGCTTGCTAAATGCGACGCGCGACACAACTTGTACCGCCAAACTTAACTAAGTCCACTCGTATTTTGAGGTGAGAACTTCTCAAGCTGAGTATCGTCCAGTCCAGTGAGCTCCATCATTTCATCCTTTTCCAAAGAGTGCGGCCTTGAGTGCGGAAATTCTGATATGTATCTTACTTCTTAATACAACTGTGAATTGAGCTGTCATAGTCAAAGAGCGAGGGACTTAAGTTAAGTGTAGCCCTGATCGGCCTCTATCTCCTTCATCCCTCGACTGTCGACAGAAAAAGTAACGACTTGTCGTCGCTTTCACTTGTTTTTCAAAGCTTGAACACTACTAAATCGCACACCAACACACACCATATCAATCCCTCAAATTCATGAGGTTGTTCTAATCCACACTCTTGGGGCGTTTTTGTCTAATCCTGAGCAACTGTGCAGGGTTAAAGCTCATGGGAGTGCCCTTGTCCTTCTTACTCAAGTGTAATCCGGTACCCAACTGTGTCCACTTAACAGCCCTCAATCTGCGTCTCCTCACTGGACTTTTGAGTCTAAATGAGAGCTCGTTGTGAATGAGCAGAAAACACGAATCGATGAAAACTGCTCTTTCCTTGCGTGGGTTTCTTCTGACCAAGGGGTTTGTTGGGATAATTGGCAATCAGCATCGTAGGCTACTACAAAGGATACGAAAACAGAAAGGAGGTTTTCCTTCTTCCCCGCACACCATGCCTACTGGTATGGCATACATGTATTTCGCATGAAACACGTGAGATCTCTCAAGTTTCGTTAATTTAGAAATGGCGATGTTATAAATTATTATTCAGAGGTTTCTCCTGTTACCAATCATAAGATAAATAGGAAGCTACGTAGCTAATCTGTTGTGAATGGATGCATGTGAAACAAGACCAAGCAGACGGGATCTCGGAGAAAAAAGGAAAAAAGACTAGAAGCGGAATATGATGACGATGAATCGATCACAACTATGTACCAACAAATCAAAGGATATACGAGATCAAGACAATCATGAGAGTCATTGAGAAAACGTGAGTTGTTGTCATGAGTTTAGAGCCGCCAGAAGAGGCACCATCTTCTGCTGACGATGAAGGTGAAGACTTTTTGTAAAAATTAAGTAATGGAAATTGATCAGTAACGTCAGGGCACAGCAATAGCAGAGACATAATCTATTAAAATCCACGTACTAAAGAAGCAGTTGGCGTGTCGACTATTGGTGTACTAGTGTTCATCATCGAATTAGAGGAGATAGGCGTAACAGGGGTGTTATTAATGCTTGCAGAGGTATTAGTTGAGGCGCCCATGGTCGCGTTGGTTGAATGTCCAGCGGAGCTGGGGACTCGTACAGATAGTCCAAGTGATGCAGCAGCCTAGACAACATCATCATATCATATGATGAATTTTCATTATTCGTCTTCAACAGTATATATTGAGAACGTACTTTGAGAGACCACTGGATAGAGGCCGCGGCATCAGCCGGAGAACAAGAGCTCGTAAAGGATTTGGCGACAGCTATCTTGAATTCGGTGCTCCCGGAGAGACACGCAAAGTCGGTCTAATGGACGGAAATACATAAAGTTTGAATATGATGATGATGGATCCGATGAAAATCAAAAGATATGAGAAGCATGTAGCATAAGAACCTTACCATAGCACAACTACCGCCACTGGTCGTAACGGCACTGATAAGACAGGTTTGACCACATTTCGGTAAACTGGCAAAATCTAGTGCGGCAAGGCTCATTCCAGCATGCGGGGTAGCACCAGCACTGGTATTGGTGGGTACATGATCTGACTTGGGAGAGCTTTGAGTAGCCTTCCCGCTAGCTTGTGTCTCCTTAGAGCTAGTTTGACCTTCTTCGGTATCGGAATCAGTTTTCTTGCTTGATTTATGATGAGAAGTTGATTTGTCTTGGCTGTCGTAGGTTAAGGATTCGTTCTTAGCAGGAGTTAGGTTGTGGTCGGTCTTAGCAACAGATGAATGTTGTTCCTTGGTAGAAGCCGGCTTATCTTCGGAAGCGTCAGGTTTTTGCTTGCCAGGAGTTGTAGCTTTCTCAGGACTAGAACTTGGTACACTACCTTTGTAGAGTGAATTGACGAGGAAATCAGAATAATGCTGATAAGTCTTGATGTGACTCTAGCTTATGAGAGGGATGCTTGACCAACCTGCGCTGGGTAGGTGTAGAGGAATTCCAAGTGCGGCGGAAGCCTAAGATCAAATATGACGCTCTCAATGTCGAAACTTCGGGAATGTGCATTTGAAGATAACGTGGAATGCATACCTTGGTCGCCCATTTTGCAACCTTGAGCATATCTGCTTGCGAGCAGGTGCTGATCACACATTTCGTGACCGAATTTTTGAACGCAGAGTTGTTGGCAAAACATTGAAAATCGGTCTAAGAGGTAAGATTTAGCGTGGTGAACATAGAGAAAATTAAGGACTGTAATCGACAAGCAAACGAGAATCAGCTTACTATTGGGCAACCTGCGTCGCCAGAGGTTGCAGCGCCAATCAGACAACTTTGACCACAGCTTGGCAAGCTAGAAAAGTCAGCAGGTAACTGCCTACGCTCAGCGCTAAGTGCGAAGGAAAAAAGGAGAGAAGTCAAAAAGAGTGTGCTGTAAAGCGAAGGCATGACTTGGATAAGTGTGATAAATTGGGTATCGGTAGTGTAAGAGTAAGCAACTATTGGAAAATGTGTGATTGGGACTGGCAAGATTTAGAATCGAAGGGAGCTTTAACTGTACTGTGAAGCACACCGAGGCGAAAGAATGAATAGAAGGAAATCCTTTGAGGCGTATCAAAGCACAAGGCAAAGCGCGGAAACGCAAAAATGAAGCTCGATATGGGTGCATCGTGAGCCGAATGTGAATGTGAGCGCAAGATATCATTGTGCCTCAAATATGGTTATGATCTGTTCGCGCGTAAAATAAACTCAGCTTAGATTTGAGCTTTCACCACAGCAAAGCTTACTTGATTGCCTCGTGGGTCAATGACCTTTTAGGCCAGACGAATTCAAAAGTGTGGAAAGAGACGATCCAAGATGTCATGTCATACTGCCTGCAGTCAGAGGCCTGGGAGAGAATAGAACCCTGTGATCACGCTTACGACCAGACAGAGTAGGTGAAATGCAAGATGAGTGTGACCGCGGACAAGTCGCCGGGGTGAAACGGGTTTATGCAATCCCAAGTTATAAACCACAGACCTCTCTCGGGAAAGTTTGTGAGGTTGATCGAGGATGGTTCCAGATGGTTCCATAATCCAAAGAAAAAATGTCCAAAGCTTGAAGAGATATTCATGGAGGAGTCAATCACTCTTCTTTACAAAAGATTGAGCGAAGCTCATACGCAAGCTGGCAAATGCCTGCTTGAAGTTTATGACATTCATGAATAGAACAAATTTACACCTTTGCTTTGAATCACTGGACTTCGGTGACATTCAGGGGATATAACACTTAACAACGCTACTCTGTTGTTGCTAAAGAACTTTGGAGGTTGTGCAGTCAGGGTACGAAGGGCATCAAGCAAATGGTCTAGTTGGACCCATCTCATGTTTTGTGACGCGGTCAGAGGATCGCAAGGCTTTGTTAATTGTTCATGTTTTAGTTACCATAGATGGGTAAGATGTACCAGAGGAGCGATAACAATAGTACGTATCTGCCGTCCAAAGGAATGAGAAGTCTGTCACAGGCGGTCTCGGGTTGTGTCTATCTGTGTATGGTTTACTTCAACTCGCAATGGGGGACAAGGAACAGTTTGAACTTAAGTTTTGAGCAAAAAAGTAACTACAATCACTTGGTCAATTGTATGCATGCAATGAAATGAAACACAATAAATAGAGAGGGAAGAATAAAAGCAACTAGCAACTTCAGAATCAACAAGATGAACGCGCATTGTGTTATGGGAAAGGTCGTACACATAGCTTTAACAGGTCCAGGGGACTCAGACCAGATAGCAAGCAGCAGGAGGCCCGTCAATCAAAAAGCGCACAATTTCAAAGGAAAGAGGAAACAAAGATGGTCGCGATTGTGAGTGACAAGACATCAGCAGTAGCCGAAAGGGTTGAGCCACTGGTCTCGGACTCCGTTTGGTTCTTTGGGAGTTAAAAAGGCAAGACTTGGTAAGTGCTAAGCGCAAAGATGAAAATGATGTATGGAACCCATCAATCGAACAGACGTACCGAGGCAGAACCAGCGTGACTAGCTTGTGTTGGGTTGTTGCTCTTCGACGCGTTGGCAGCAGTGGTGTACGTGACGGTGTTATCGCCGGCTGCAGTAGGATTAGTCGAGGTGCTGATGGTTGCATTGGTTGTGGATTGATCAGTGGTTCCGACGGGAGCGGCGGCCTAAATATAAAGCATTGGTCCGTATGTTCAAAAGAGGATTCATTTTTATGAATGAGTATTAAGCACATACCACACTGGATTGTTTGTCCTTCGAAGTGGTTGAAGAAGCATCATCAGCAGTGGGAGCAGCGGGACTAGCGGGGTGTTGGTCAGGGGTGGAAGTTGCTTTGTCTGCAGGTTTGTCACTAGTGGTGCTTTCCTCGGTATGAGTTGGCTTCGCTTCGGTGCTAGCGTCAGTTGAAGGCTTCTCTTGAGCAGGTGTATCTTTCTTGTCAGCAGCGGCACCGGCTGTGCCGGCTTTGGAAAGCAAGTTCAGTCTTTACTCAGCGATTCAGTAGAGACATGTGAGGGCTGAAGATTCTAGCAGTGATCTATCACAAACCTGCGGCGGAGAGGTCTAAAGGAGTTCCAAGTGAGGCAGAAGTCTATAAACAAAATGTTGGGTCATTTTCGAGTTTGGGCTTCTATCATCTTGGATCTAAAATGAAAATGAATACATACCTTGAGAGCCCAGTTTGCAACGGCGACTTGGTCTGATGGCGAACAACTGCTGAAGACACATTTCGTCACTGAGTCTTTGAAGGAGGCGCTGTTGGCAAAGCACTTGAAATCGGTCTAGCCAGCAGTAAGACATAATAGTATGTATCAGTTAAAGTTTGGTCACGTTACAAGTATTAAGCTGAAGGAAATTATAGTCAGACAAAAGTGAATCAATCTACCAATGGACAACCTGTGTTGCCGGAGGTTGCAGCAGTGAGAAAACAGGTTTGACCGCAGCTTGGCAAGCTAGAAAAGTCCGCAGGTAAGACTTGTCGGCGCTCTGCGCTGAAGGCGAAGGTGAAAGGAAGAGAGGCTAAAATGAGTGTGCTGTAAACCGAAGGCATGGTTGTTAAGAGCGTAAAGTGCGGATAAATTAGGTATCTCCTGGTAGAGTAGCTTCGTGATTTGGCGTTGAAGAAATACGAGTGATGTGATGGAGTCTGGTGGGCTCTACAACAAAATTATTGGGAGCTTTAAGTACTGTGAGCCACTGGAGACAAATGAAGGAAGGACGAGCTGAAGAAAGATCTCTCATGATTTACCAAAGAAGCTGGCAAAGCGCGGAGCAGTGAAAATGAAGCTCGTTATGGTTAGATAATTGCACTCAATGTGGCTCGAAAACAGATCTCACCTCATCGGCCTCGGGTTCAAAGTGCTTGATTGCGCGTGAATACCTGTGCGCGAGGACTCTCACCTCTCACTACAGCACAGCATATTAATTGCGCAGTGAGTACTGTAGCATAACCAAGATAAATTCAGAGGTGTGAAAAGAAACAATGAGGGAATTCAATTGAGTGTCCCAATCTAATAAGAAATGGCACTATGTGATTATTAAAACTATCAGAATAGCCATGGGGATGTGATCTGTGTTCTGGCATCCAAGCTGAGATCTGTTCGGCGCGAAGAAAATGACATCACTGCATTGCCAGCTTTGTTGTATATAGCCGCGCACATGAGCTTGAAGAGTGAGAAGGCCTTGTGCAACCCTGATGCACAGAGCTCAACTGTCATATCCCTGTAGCTCGGAATACCGGACAAGAACACCCGTATCGAATTCCTTTCAAGCACCTGAGCAATGCCGATTTCGATTACTGGACTTTTAACCCAAGCCAAAACGAGCACAAATGCATGAGCTCTGTGAGATGCGTTAAGAGAAACTCGATCATCATCCTAATTTGGAGACCTCTTGTATCCCAAGTTTAATCAAGTCCCTCGAATTGAAGTATGATGTCATTGATGTACCACATTTATGACGAGATGAATCATATGCTGTGAGCGTTGTACTGTGTACACGTCCCCACGCCTGGCATTCGTAACCATTCGGTTCGGGACCAAAAACCCGACACCGAGACCCTCCTTGAGCGAGCATTTCCACTAAACACTTTTGAATGGTTCCATAGCTGATTTGCTTCATCCAATCTTTCAATTACAAATGGTTTGAGTTTTATGCTTACTTTTGTAACCCATGATTCAATAATCAATACTAACTTTCCAATTTGTTTTGTTTATTTAGTAACCATTTCAAGACGTACGATATTCAAAAGCAGATTTTTGATCATCAAT
>KZ141929.1:0-12059 GCA_002157035.1 Melampsora medusae f. sp. deltoidis
AAGTCTGCTTGCGAGAACACTACTGACTATACATTGTATTATAGACTGATCACAAAGCTGTATGGTTAACTCGACATGAAGTTTCTTTGGAAATGTTTCCTGTCGGTGTTGACAATCAATACAATGTTGGTGATGAAGTTCAATTATCCGGAATCGTGACGGGTTACGACGCCGACGAACATATGTGGACCACGGAAGTAAGTCGATTTTAATTTCAGCTCCATGACATAATTTGTTAACGTTGGCCCCAATAGGTTTATTGTTTAGCCGCAGTGGGAAGACAAACTGAATTGCAGTTGAGTGCGGAAGGTATGGCTAAGCGACTTGAAACTCAGTGAGTCCTCTCTACAGTCTATTTATCATCAGCATTTTTGAAACTGAAGACGTAAGTAGGTCCGCGGTTGAAATGATATATAGAAAAGCCAAACTCGCAACGAAAGATAGATACAAATCAAAAAAAAGAAGCTTCATTTCTAAAAAGATGTATACGCGGTATTTGTTATGGAAGAAGGCTAAACTGGAAAGTACCCGAGAAAGTGTTGATAGCGGGCCTAAAGTCCAATAACCTGATATCATTGTATCTTACTACAAGGTTTACGGAAGTATAACGATGCGGATGTGACCAGTCGATTGTAAACCTTTTCATGTGCCTGATCTGTCCTGTTAGTTCATACGCTCTTTGTAAGATACATTCTTTAACCCATTTTGTATCAATATATGTGTATAGAATCTGTTGTCGTAGCGTGTTTAGTGAATTCAACGTGTGAAAACTATTTGTGGTATCTCTGTGTCAATTAAGCATACACTCGATGGTACCCTGCGTTTTCTCTGCATTGCAATCCTATTGATCAAACGATTTGTTTACTTCATTGTGTAATTGTCGGTGGCCACGACGATATTGTTTCATTGGAGCCATATTACTATTTCAGTATTACGTAGGGCTGTGGATAGCTATAATAAGTATTTGTTGTAGAATGCCGAAATCATTCGCGCGCGTACCCCGTGGAAGTCTCCGCGGGATTACGGTCAGTACTGCGGACGAACCTGAACATTGAACAGAGTCTCGAAAGTCATTTTACAGCGCAAAATTGCATTGTTAGGTGATTATTATACCTTCTGCAATGGGGCTGAAACGTGTATGGAAATATGGCATAGTATGCATCCGATGCTTTGGAAAATTAGGGTCCAAGGGTAAAATAAGGATCCTGACACACAGAACAAAGATTCAAGCTCTGTAGCAAAATTAATAAACAAGGACGTATTGGGCATCACGGCGGTGTAATGCTATGCTACATCGCTGTATTGCTCTGAGGGTACAATGCCAGAATATGAGAAGGTATTAGATTGCTATGATCCCTGACATTTAGTGTTCGAACACATCTTTTATGACAATCAATATAAGAGAACGTGGTATAGTAGAGGGAGATCTGAAAACAACCTTTTTCTCCATTTCTCTCCTTTCGCACGACTCCTGGCACTGAAGAACGATGCCGAAAATTGCAGTTAGAAGTGCGGAAGAAAATCAAGAGAGTGTGTTATTAAAAAGATTCAAGGACGAGATTCCGAACAACGTCGGCAGTTGTACCGACTTCTGTGAGCATTGTGGTGCTGCGCATTGGTTAAGAGAGAAAATACCGAGTCGAGGGATTGCTCATCCGGCGCATTACTCCATGTGCTGCCGTGGAGGCAAAGTCGAATTACCCCGACACTACTTCACTTTCCCACCGATCCCACGGTTTATGTACGACTTATTGACGAGTGACAGTAATGGTTTGTGTCTCACCTCTTTTTATTGCATATGAATACTAATTAACATGATATAGACGCCAGGAGATTTCGATCAAACATCAGAGCATATAACAATGGTCTCAGCTTCACGTCCTTAGGAACAACGAACATCGATCCATCCGTGAATGGTCCGTATGGAGTACGCTGCTTCAAAATACAAGGTCAATTGGCCCACAAAATGGGTAGCATTCTACCACCGAATAACGAAGAACCTGCGTTCGCTCAAATATATATGATGGGTCCCGACATACCGAACGAGGCGGCACATCGGGTGAAAGTGGCTGGCGCAGAAGGGATGGATCGTAATATTATGCAGATGTTCTTAGACTTTTTATACGAACATAATCCATACGCGATACAATTCAAATCTGCGTATGAAATTTTGAAACGAAAAGAAACAGTAACCATCCGTTTGAAATCGATACAGCCAACGGCGTACATGGCATCCGGACACGATATTAGGACTTACGTTAGGCCAAGTTCTACAGAAGTAGCGATGGTTATCGGCAATGACGGCGAGATTGGGTCTGGAGAACGCGATATCATCCTAACCTCAACGAGCAATAAATGGGAACGTATTTCAGATCTACATACTGGATACTTGCCAATGCGGTATCCGTTACTATTTCCGTACGGACAGCAGGGCTACGACAGCTATTATAAAGTGCCAACCCCGAATAGTGAGTATTCTAACATATAACAAATGTAACAGCAGACTGATAAATAAATTTAGATGATGGTCCCACAGTTTCATCCTTAGCATGGTTCGCTTATTTGCTCTTTCAAAGAAGAGGAGAGTTCTCGAACATATTGGCCTCACGTCTCCTCTTTCAAGAATTTGCTACCGATTTGTATGCCTGCGTGGAACACAGCCGCATGATGTACTTTCGGACACACCAAGAAGAGATTAGATCCGAATTGTATACGGGTGCAATCGAAGCATTAGGACGCAACGATTTCGCTATAGGCCGCCGTGTAATCCTGCCAGCTTCTCATGTCGGGAGCCCCAGAGCTATGGTCCAACTGTATCAAGATGCAATGGCTTTGGTTCGACATTATGGCCAACCGAGTTTCTTCATCACGATGACAGCGAATGACAACTGGCCAGAAATTCAGAGAGAATTGCAATATGGCCAATCAGCTACGGACAGACCCGACATAATGACTAGAGTATTTGACTTAAAATTACAAGATTTACTCGAAGATATCAATAAAAAAGGAAGATTGGGTGAATGTGTTTCTCACTTATCCACCATTGAGTTTCAAAACCGTGGTAGGCCACATTGCCATTTTATCCCTATTATGACACGACCATCAACACCGCGAACACCGGAAGCTGTGGATTTGGTTGTACGTGCAGAAATACCAGATAGGAACAAGGAGCCTCTCCTATACGAGGCAGTGATCAAATTTATGTTACATGGGCCATGTGCTGAGGGTAGTCCATGTTGGATCGATGGATGCTGTCGTTTCGGTTATCCCAAGGATTTCGCTGCGGAAACTGTAATGACGGACGACGCATATCCTACTTATCAGCGACGCGACAACGGAGTCACTTACGTCAAAGGCGGTTACACTTATACAAATCGTGATGTCGCCCCATACAACGCCTATCTATTACTAAAATTTAACTGTCACATCAACGTCGAAGTAGCTGTTAGTTTCAATGCATTAAAATACCTGTATAAATATATAACGAAGGGACACGATAGAGCCGCTTTGTCTTTGGTTGCTGAGAATGAAGTTGATAGCTTTGTGAATGGCAGAAGCTTGACTGGAACGGAAGGTGAGAAAACATTTGACTTGGAATTGAAGTAGTATGAGGGCTATACTGAATTGTTCACCATTTTTGCAGCATGTTGGAGATTATTTCAGTTTACAATGTCAACTCGATATCCTGCAGTACAGCGGTTGATCTTGCATATGCCAAAACAGAATCCATTATATTTCACCACCAATGCAGCATTGAGACGCCAGATTGCATCCGGGAGAGCTTCGAGGACTATGCTAACTGAATTCTTCAGGTTGTGTGCGGAAAATTATACGTTAAACGAAAAGAACGGGAGGATCTCAATTAGAACATTAAAGTACCCAGAGATCGTTGAATATTTCAGTTGGAAGAAGGATACGAAGGACTGGCAAGAAAGAGTGAACAAATCGAAAACAATACCGCGAATATACTTTGCGTGCATGTCACAGGGGGATCGATACTTTCTACGCCTATTGTTATTCCATGTTGCAGGTCCTACGTCGTTTGAAGATTTGCGAACGGTCGATGGGGTTATACATGAGACATTTAATCAAGCTGCGGCCGCCCGCGGATTACTTTTGAATGACGACCATTATATTGCTACAATGAAGGAATGCGCTCTGACGCATGGGGGTTATCAATTAAGATCAATGTTCTGTATAATTTTGAAACACAGTCCACCGAGTGATCCATATCGAATTTGGCAAATGTTTGCAGACGACCTATCGGATGATTGCAAGTACGCTATGAAGAAAGTGGATTCAGAAAGAGAGATCACAACTGAAATGATTCATACTTTAGGATTATATAGGCTGTCACAAACATTGGAGGAGGTCGGATTAGATTTAAAATCAATATCTTTGCCGAATCCAGACCTGACTTTACTATCGGGTTACAGCACACTGATTGGAGGTAGTGACGACGACGCATTCACAGCAGAAGCGAGTCTATCTTTTCTCAACACCGCACTTTCTAAGATGAACGACGAACAACGGGAGATTTTTCAAGCATTCAGGAATTCAATCATCAATGATGACAGTGGATTATTTTATCTTGATGGCCCAGGGGGTACTGGAAAAACATTTGTGTTAAACGCCATTCTGCATTATTGCAATGCACTGGATAGAGCAGCAGTTGCAGTCGCGTCATCGGGGATTGCAGCGTTGTTACTATATCGCGGCACCACTGCACATTCGGGACTCAAGATACCGCTGGACGCTGACGACGATTCAAGATGCCGTTTAACTGCTCGAAATAACGCGGGATTACGTTTAATGGATTGCGAAGTCCTGATATGGGACGAAATATCCATGCAAAACAAACATGACATTCAATGTGTTGATAAATCTTTGCGCGAGTTGAGAAACATTGATTTACCATTTGGGGGTATCAAGGTACTCTTCTCAGGAGACTTCCGACAAACACTACCAGTCATCCCAAGATCAACAATCCCTCAACAAGCGGCGGCATCATTCAAAAGATCATATTTATGGCCATTGGTACATCAATTTGCGTTGAAGATTAACGTGCGGCTGATGAGCAATGACACCGACGGTCATGCAGTTCAAATGCAGAAAAAGCATTACGCAGATTGGTTATTAGATTTGGGATCGGGTGAATTACAGAGCGATACGGATGCGACAGTAGCAATACCATGTATCAATGTGTGTTGTATTCCGCCAAGCGAGGTCTTTTCGACGGAACTCGCAAGTAGAATGTATTCAGGATCCAATGACATGATCAAGAAAAGAGCATGGAATGATTTAAGTAATTACTACGCGGAACGTTGCATTATTACTCCTCTAAACAAATCCGTCTCGGCAATCAATGACGCGCTACTAAATATTATTGATGGCGAAGAATATATCGCTGAATCGCTCGATGAAAACGATGTTACCACGACATGCGAGCCATTATCACCGGAGACACTGAATTGTTTAAATGTTCCAAATTTTCCAACGCACCGCATGAGATTCAAGCCGGGAATGCCCGTGATTTTACTACGGAATCTAAATCTTAAGCAGGGATTGTGTAATGGAACAAGATTATTGGTAACGCATGTGGGTCAGAAGCTGTTGACTTGCAGGATAATTACCGGAGCACGCAAAGGGGTCGAAATAATGATTCCACGGATACAATTGCATCACGAAGGGAATGCGAATTGTCCATTGCCCTTCTATCGATTCCAGTACCCTGTAGCTTCCGCTTTCGCCATGACTATCAATAAATCACAGGGGCAAAGTTTAAATGAGGTCTTGATTTCTCTCCCGAGTCCAGTCTTTTCTCATGGTCAATTGTATGTCGCTTTATCGCGCTGCACCTCCGTAAATAAAATTACTTTGTGTATGTCAAAGACAGCTTCAAAGAAAGAAACGCGCAATATAGTGTTTAAACCTATCTTACAGGAATAGGATCAGTCAAAATTCACGGTAAGTCATTGGAAAACATAGTATTTAAGAGTACGATTGACTGATTTTTATTGTGATCATTACGCCATAATAGTGAAACATTTAAATTTCTGATTCTGCACAGAATTTGATACTTTGTGTTAAGAATCATTTGGATGTTTCAACCGGTCCACCTCCTCGCTGCGGCGTGTCGTCTAAGATAATCCCCTGACGTGAATTGAGATTATGGCATTTCTTTGATATTAGATTATAACAAAGTCACACCATTCAATGACCACGATTAAAACAATCTCGAAAACACAAGCAAAATACAACGTCTTTCGGCCCTAAATAGTATTGAGAAACTATCTGCACCGCATACATGGCGCAACGACGCGACGCAATGGAAACCTCATTCAGTTAGTGTCGCCGTTGCTTCTACATTTACACGGCATAAATGGAGGTGGGGAGCACCTCTATGTTGAATTTCGACCGAGAGTGTGACCATGACACCGTTCAGATTATATATAACAGATTCGTCATTCAATATGATCGGTGACGGAGGCTGGAATTGCAGTCTACTGTTATCATTCAGAGATGGATTGACTGTGTCACTAGCGATGAATTCGCCCTATCATAATAGTTTGAATTAGCATGGTTCGGTGTAATTTTCGGAGGCAATTTTAATGCTTACGTCTTTAATGACGGTCATAATGACGGCCACGGGTAAAACTTAATGAAGTACTGTCGAAGGTTGATTGACTACTGGGGAATTGGTTTCAACAACAGAAAAAATGACGACGTATATGAAGAGTTGGGAAGTTTAACGTTCGGTGCACGCTAAATGTCGTGGTTGATTGAGTCGAGAAGAATTTGGGATTTATTTGAAAGACACAGAAACATTTATTCAACTGGGTGATTCTAAACTTATAGTGCTCAGCGTTATATCTGCTGCGGCGAAAGACGGTAATTGTGAAACCTCAACTCGGGAATCACTGATAACGCAGCACGTCACAGCCACAGTGGTGTCATTGCCACGGTGGACTATAACGCGCGGTGGATTGACCATGCCGTTCGGAATAGCGGTTCTAAAACATGCGCGTTCCAATCTGCCTGTTTCATCGAGACGCATCAGGTCAGCACGGCAAGGCACTGTGGGTATTTCTGATGCGCCATGTGCTTTAACACTGCTTTGCCGCCGCATGACGATATCGACGTAGCTTCAACAAAGTTGTTCACAGTGTCATTGGGTTGTGTATACTTTGATTATTTCTAGAAACACATATTTATGATTGAATTCTACCGACTGTAGTCCTACGGACATAATTGAAACCAAGGCGGCAGAAGTATAGGCAGCGATGTGGAGCTCGCTGGGCCAGGACAATTCGAACTCTTTTAGCATACTTCTGAGCGTGGCCGACTGATACGACCTTGATACTCCACATTTGCCACGGTTTCAGAATGCATTTCATACCCAAAGGCCATGGTGGTAACGTACAATTCGCTGGCCTGACATGAGATCGCTGCTCAGTGTGATTATGTCGTCACACCTCCGAAACAAATATGCTGCTTTATAAAGCATGTCGACGTGCTGAATATGGCATTGCTTCACTCAACCATGTCCGCTGAATTTACTACACTACCCGCCGTACTCGAGGGCATTTTCCTCATCGGTCACGAGGTGCGTATCAATTTGTTCTTCTTTCTTACAATTACTCATCAGCATCTTCATCCTTGAATAGTCATCGACTTCCGCTGCGCGGAATACGCCCAGGCTTGAGTTCTGCTCTTATTTGATTATACGCGAACATGCACCTCGACGCGTCCCGATACTCATTAGTGTGGACGCCACGGACCCTGTTCTCCAACCCGGATCAATGTACTCACTCCGCGGCTATATCGTACACGACCACTGTTGCGGAAGGACCATATTATATGTTCCTTCAGATTACATCACATTACTTAGTGGTCAGCTTATTGACGGCAGCGCATTAGCCGAACAGACGTCAATGTCATCCCGCGGTACAGTTGTTCAGTGCCGATTCCAACGGACTGCGCGAGTTTGGTTGGTCACACTGGAACATCGTGAATATTGCAATGAGGTGGGCACATTGATTTCTTCCCTATGGCCTATGCTGACTACTGTTCAAGAGGGGTGATTACGCTACTTTCGAGGTCGATTACCTTTTGCCTTGCAGTGTCATGCGAGAAGCACGCCGAGTTTCATTCCGTCTAGGCGGCGTTGTGGCGACTTTTGGGACTGTCTCTGACTTCGTTGTGAATGGTAATCGTTGGGTAGTTGAAGTACGTCGCGATTGCTTTGGATAGTGTACCGTCGCTGACGATTACAAAAATAGATCATCGCCGCAAATCCTGCTCCCCACTCACCATTTGCCGATGCGTTGCTGTTGCGCGCTGAGAGTACACATGTCCAAGATCAAGCTGCTACCGACTCGGCATCTACATGATAGTTTCTCAGGATTGCTTTTTTCCTCATTATTTCTGTTCAAATTGCGCCATGTACATAATTTTGATTGGAAGTAGATCTTCCATCAAGCTGAAATCAGTTATCATTGATAAACAAAATATCACAGTACATCACAGCTCTGTCGGTAACTACGCGGCGCACGAAGCCGCTGAAATGGGAACTGTCAGTCGAAATGACATCCGGTTGGATGTTGTGCAACATTAACATGATTCATCTCTTTGTACACCGAACATATTTTGAATGAGCATCAAACATCAAACGACTGCAGGACTATCCTGTAGTTTAGTAGCGCCTAGGCGCGCATCATGTATTTACTTCGTATATTACGCAACTTTTCAACTTTAGAGAACTGATATGCAGTATCGAAAAGAATTATATTGGGTATTGTTATGTGTAATGGACTGTATTAGTTGCAATGCCCCTTATTTGATGGGGGCGGCGGGCCGCCCCTGATGTTCTAGTCTTTTATCTGGATAAAATAGTACGAAAGTCATTATGCGGCAATCTTCTCAGAAAGCAGATTGATTGGACACTGACTATCATAACCGCAACTTGATCTTACACATTTATGACTCTTGTTCTGTGAATCTATACACACTGTTTTCAATGAAAATTGATCAGTGAGTTTTTTCACTTTTTGATGTCAGAAAGGTTTGAAATTAAGAGATATGACTTACATCCTTTAGTTGCATGCGTACCGAAACTAAATTCGAGTTCACATTCATGTTTACCAGCGATAGAGAACTTGATCAAACCAAGAACCAAAAGAAAAAGAAAAGTGAACCTATGAGTTCTAAAAGACATTTTCTGTTCCCCAAAATTGATAAGACAGCTCGGTTCTTTGTGGTTTCAGAGGAGGAATGAGTCATCGAGACGAAGAGGTATTCATTTCGAAAGTGATCGCATGTAATTATCATAAGCAAAGACTTAAAACCATTTTAGCAGCCTAAATACAAGGGCTTGTCGATGCAAGCCGTGATATATTATCTCCGATCCATACATAAATGGAATCACGATTTATCCAAGAAAGTGTTGAATTTGAGAGTTATCCTTAAGGATCATTGAATCTAGAAGTAGCCGGATTCGTTCTGATTTCGGAAATATTTCCGCTTAAACCTTTTTGACCCTTGAAGAATCTTGACTTTTGTTCCTTTTGGGTCAAATTTTCAGTAAGCGAAATATTGAACGACAGGATAATTGAGATTGCCGATGGGATTTGAACTGAGACCAACTGGGCTTTGAGGGACGCAGTCTTGTGACTTTCGGATTGCACGTTCGACAATAAATTATTTTATCAGTCACCGGGACCCAGCGAGTGGACTTATATAAGTTTGAATGGATCACAGCTATCACAGCCCGAAAGGGATTTCCGTATGCAGAGAATCTGAGAAGGAGACAGATAAAAAGCCCATGGCCGGACATTAGACTCATGTTGCGCTGGGGGATTTTTCACGATGAAAATACTGGAGTTGATCAGGGGGCTGAAGAAAAAGCTTGATGCCTTACAAATCCTGTTCATTTTTTCCAAGAGAGTGAGTGCTTTTTTCTTAATCTGAGACTTAGAGGAAGACCAAACTTGACCAAGTCCCTTGATGAGCTGTGCCGGCCAGCTCAGCTTGGTTTGGGCACAGTATCCAGATATTTCAAATCCAATCTTCCATGCATTGCGCAGGGGCAGCATGGTATTTACCAGGCTGAGTACAGGGTGGTCCAAATGGGCCTTGCACTCACCCTTCACACAGCCCTTGATCCACACAAGAAGGACTACTCAAGCTTAACTAAGTCCCTCTCAGACAAACAAGTAGTCAAGAGAGGGACTTGCCGCTAAAAATGGATATCTTGCATGAAAAGTGAGCTGTATTTGCTCAAGATTCTTTACATTGGTTTATTTTTTTTGTCCCTGAATAAACAACATTCAATGCAGAAGGGAAGGATGATGGCAAGATCTCATTACATATGATCCAATTGCAACCTCCTTTGTATCTTTCTTAGAATTTATACTTTTGAGTGATTGAAGATCAATCATTTTCACCTATTTCTGAAAGATACAGGCTCTGAGAGGGCTCGCCGTGCAGAAGAAGTAAAAACAACTCATTGTCTAACACCCACTAGCAGGTTTTCTAGATAAGGTATGGCAAATCTGGTGGTTGTATTGTATGCAATGAGCATTTTTGGTCTTCATTTTTGTTTTGCTTTGAGTCCCCTCCATTTACAAAAAAAATGGTTATATTGAAGTAGCAATTTTTGAGCTAATATACGCTAATTCTCAAGAAAGGAATCTGCTTTGAGCAGTAAGTCCCTCTCAGATATATCAAGAGCTGTACACAACAGGAACCCTATGTAAGTTTAGAAATCATTACTACAATGGCTTCAGCACCTTAGTAACATTGTAGACCCATTATGTGGCTTTCATTGATTGCATGTATTCAGGATTGAACAAAAACTTCCATTTTTGGGCTTTAAAGGTTTTTGCCAAAATCTTGCTAGTTTAGACCAAATTTTACTCTCTGACCTGATATCTCCCAAGAACTAGGGCTGTGGCCCAGACCTGCGGTCTTGGGGATGGCTGCACAGCCAGACCCGGACTTGTGAAGATCCAAAGGCATCTGAAAGTTTTGTGGGTTAACCAGGGCAGGGCCAGAAACTTGGTTGTAGGGCTTAGGAAGGGGCAGGTCAGTTTTAGCGGCAAAAAAAGCACCAAGAGGGGAAATCGTTGATTTTATTTCATATTCATGTTTGTGTAGCCAATGATAAGAGCACTTAGGAGCTACTTGGTAAGCAAAAACTATTGATGGAGGGAAAATGGGTTGAACACAGGCTAGGTTGACCACCCAAGATGCCCAAACACAGCCTCATTTTACTACACACTGGCAGGCCAGTTAGTTCCAATCACCTCAAAACAAGATCAGAGATGGCCTTTAATTCAGTTCAAGTTTAAGGTGTGCTCTGGCTGGTATCCAGCGTGCTCAGCCCATTTTCACAACCAAACCAATGGATAAAATATCTATCCGGACTCGCCATAGAATATCTGATTGGTTTGTTCTCAAACAACATTGTCATCTGAAACTTAAGCTGGCTATCCAATGGATATCGATTGTTGTGGTCAAAAAGGGATCCCCAGCCTGGATTGGAGAAGGAGCATACCTTGAGTTTGAGTGGGGGATATACGTGGGCTGCATATTTGATTAGGGTCTTGGTAGACTGGCTGGATCTTGCAAGGTCAGCACGGGGTTGTTAAATTGCCAAATTGCCAGTGGAAAGCACAGTGTCCCCAAAATTTGGCCCCAAATGTCGACAGGAAGCAGAGCGCCCCAGGTCCAAGTTTCAGCCAAAGTCCAAAAAGATCTAGCTTTTTGAGACTCAAGCTGAATGAAGTTGCTTTACATAGTCAAATAGTGTTGAGGCTTTGTTATGATAAGAGGTATTTTACTGAACTAAATCCTAGCCAAATGATCACTCACTAGTGTTTAAACTCCTAGCAGTCTTCTACAAGCAGATACAATAGTATTCCTACTACAGGGAAATCTAATTTCTACTTACAGTCAAACCCGCGCAGATGCATACCCGCGCAGATGCATAATCGGCCATTTTGCATAGGGTCAGGATTCCACCGAGCTGGTGCGGGCCAAATTTTGAATTATTGCAT
>KZ141931.1:1451-11996 GCA_002157035.1 Melampsora medusae f. sp. deltoidis
TCCTAATTAAAATGAAGATACAATTCTTCACAAAAGAATGTATAATCCCCAAATGAGCAACTTCTAAATCTAAAGACAACAAACTCCCAGTCTTGATCAGTGGCCGTCCTTCCAAGACCTAAAATCCTAACAATTTTAACATGTTTAGATAGTGTTTTATGCAATATAGCAATTATGTACTGTAAAAAAAAGAGTCCACAACACACAGTGCCAGCATATTTGGCTTGGATACCCCTTCTTGAACACTGGATCCCATGCCATCGCGGTGAAAAAAAATACTTGTGTTCATAAGCTGAGAGGAGGTGTTCACTTCTCAAAACATGGCTGGTGATGGACACTTCAGAAAACATATCAACTTAACACACGACCTACCCTGGGATGGTGATCTCTTTTGGTTCAATGAGATTCCTTGCTCAGAAAACTAGAGACAGTGCTTGAAAAACATGGAAAAGTATGCATTGTTTGAAACCACTCACGCAGATCTATAATTTCAGCTTTTAAAGTATCACATGTCCCAATGAGAAACTTGAGTACAACTGATCTCAAACTCAGAGTGGCCTTTCCTTAGCGGTGAGGATGGATACTTGATCTTCTCGGCACCAAACTTTCAGTGTCAGTACTATTATGGCAACTGGTGTGCATATGTACCTCCACCTGATGCAATGCTGTGTTTCCAACCATCTACAATATGTATACACATACTGATGAAGCCATAGCTCTTGGTCCAGACTCCAATCTATTTGGGGGAGTGACACAATTTCTCTCGTGCATTACAAAAGTCTTTTGTAAAGAGGCTGTGCTCAACACCCGGAACGTTAAATCAGAGTTGTTTTGGTCAGAAATCAGGCGATATATCTTGATAAATTGCAGGAAGCGTTGAATCGCATCGCAAAAGAGACTCCTCCACTTGGTCACTGAATCAAGCACCCTCAAATATTATGTTACAGGGACCAAAGGGAGAGCTTACTGGCACGGTATCTCTAATTAGTGTGGCTGTGTAGCCAAGATCATGTTTTTGAAGATGCATAACAAAATTTTCAACACTTTTTCATTCTCAAAGACAAGGAAGTCTGAAAGCTTCGGGTGAATCATCTTGTCATATCATATCTAGACCGGTGCCAGTGGAGACATGTGAATGTGGATTCTCCTGAGAATATGTGAAACTTTAACCGGCTGCAACTCCGGGCCTCAAGCAAAGTTTGACTGTGCGGGATGATAGGCCTGCTGCCTCAAGTTGACAATCACAACATAAGCTGAATAATACATATGTAGTACCGACAAAAGCGTGGACTGTTTGAAGCTGAGCAACGTTCAAGAAATCGATCAGTTTGAAGTCAACTTGGAGGCACGAGGGTTCCATGTATGCGCAGTAGGATGGCATCCTTCAAAACAATCTTATCAAACAATAATGAGATCTAACTTCAAGCGGAAGCTTGGCCGCTCTCGCGTAGGCAACTCCATCCTCAAATCTCGATAGCGACCTCGACGTCTGTCGTATCTACAACTTAACCTCTCCTTACATTTCCAAGAGATCCCATCTTAAACACCCGTTGTTTCCTTGATCACCGAGGTAGAACGGAAACCATCTCCTGTCGTACAACCTATTGGCGAGTTCCGGTCCCCTTTAATCCGCTCATGAACATTTAAGTTTATAGCCATGCATATTGCGCAGTAAACCCCTCACTGAAAAGACCCTCATGCGTGGGAACTCGGGCTGCTCGTGTAAGTTGAAGGCTGTTGAAGGACTGCTCATATGAGAATCAAGCTTTGGAAAGTCTTGACAGTTACTTTCATGGATCTCTGAGTTTATATTACAACAATTTGGAGTATCTCCTGTCGTCCGCGACCGCCATCTCAGCGTACTGTGACTTGCGACTACGTAATTCTTCGGTCGTGATGAGTCAAGAGAGCATAGCATCTGACGAATCACTCGGAAAAACGTGATGCATGCGATGTCATGCTTTGGTTGCTCCCCTGGTACATATATTATATGAAGTCCTTTAGCTTGTAGTGACTTTGCCCCCACGCCTGTTCCGTTTGGGTACCTATAGCAAGCCCCTATCTCTGTCTTGATTTTGATAGACCTCGAAATCTCAACCACTATTTTCATCGCGGTGGCCGGAATCAGGAATTCTACCCTGCTTGATTTATTCAGTGCTCTGTAACCCGTCTTTCCCATAGGGAAGATCTTGTATTGTGATCGACTTTATCCTAAAATCAAAAATCGGATAGTGACATCCTTAATCCTTGGTCGATTCAATTGGGAACATTTTAGTGTTTGGTCGCTATCTTTCGGGTCTTCACAAAGATCACTCTGCCGCATCTGAAGTGGGACTTTATCAGTATCTGTCTCTCATACCCCGAATTACCCATTAACCAAATGATTACTTTTCCCCTAGTAGATATACTTGAGGGCCGATGTCAAATTCAGAGACACCTACCGCGCCTACAGGCGGGACNCCAGCGGAGCCAATACCGGAACCGCGGCTCCGAATCCTATGGTCCTTGCAAGGCTTGCGTCTCTAGAAATGGTCAAATATCTACTCGCGGCGGAAATAGCCCTTTGCGTCGTAAGAATTCCTTCCCTGAATCACGGCATGGTTTGATCAAAAGACCTCGATGTTGACAGGATATTCCATCATTAGCTTGCATTCGTGGTAGCCCTTCCGTTGATCTTCATCTGGTTATCATCAGGCCGTTTCAAGTCGGGTCTATGGCTCACAAAATCCAAAGCAGTCGCTGCCAAACGTAAAGCATCGCCTTCCAGCACGGCCCCGAGGAAAGATCCCCCTTCATCCTCGTATTTCTTCATAATTTTTAGACGAGTCTACAACGCCACAATGTTGCCTACGGTGCCTTTGATCAACCTCACCATTGGTCAAATACTGTGCCTTTTGGTAAGATTCATTCATCGCCTTCCAATTTCTTCTGCATCATCAAACACTGAAGTAAATTTCTTCAAAAATGTCTTCATCAGATATTGTTAGGCCTCAATGCAGCGGCTTTCGTGTACAAGAACTTAGCTGCACCTCAACTGAATTTCAAGCGCCCAGCATGGATCTCCGTTGCGAGCCTCCCTCTGGTTTTTATATTGTCCATGAATAATTCGCCGTTTGGACTCATAGGAAAAGGTTACGAGCGTGTGAACTTTATCCATCGGTTTGCTGGTTAGTCCTTACCATCTCCTATAGTCTACTTGTCGCTTCTAAATATTCACTCTCTCCTTTCATCAGGTCGTCTCCTCATACTGGGAGGTCAGTGTCTTTTTGATCATAGCGAGTCTAGCTCTAACCGACGTAACTGACGTGAATGATCTTTTAGCGTTTGCTCATTACGGCCTATGGCTCTACATGCGCTACTCGATGAAAGCCCCGCTCTTTGTCTTTGAAGGTCCTCCACAAACGGGCTTCATTGCCGTTGTTGCATTGGCCGTGATTTTGCTGAGCTCATTGAAAATCTTCCGGTCACGGCTATATCAAACTTTCATCTTCCTTCATGTCACTGGGTATGTACATCCTTACAATATAGTTTTGAAATCCGATTTCTGAAACTTCTTTCAACTTTCAAATAAAGCTATATAACTGTGCTGGGTGCTTTGTGGTTTCATCGTGTTGCTATCAGACCGGTATGTGCATCTTCATAAGCGAGCTTGATGGGATACAATGTACTCAATCTTTTCTTTTGACAGTACATCATGGTAGCAGCAGCTGCGGTAGTTTTTGATGCTCTTCAAGGGTTAATTATCAAGACCCGTTTCAAATCAGCTATCCTGAAATCCGTTCCCGGAAACATGACCAAGATTCAAGTGGAGAATGCAGGCGATGGTTGGCGTGCAGGTTAGAAAGTAGATTTGATTGTTGAAACAACTCTTTTCTGACAAATCATGCTCTTCGACTACAGGACAACATGTATACCTTCGCATTCTACGAGGTCGCCGAATGTTTGAAAAGGTTGGAAAGTTAACTCTCAAATGATGTCAATCTTCATCTTCTGACCTCTCATCTACTAAAATTATCATAGCATCCTTTCACGGTAGCAAATGCCCCTTCTAGTCTATCGCCCGCAAAGTAAGTCTCTTGCTCGTACATCAATCAACGCAATTCAGCAACTTATAAAAACATAATCTTTTCTGCGACCTATTTCTTCATCAACCTTTAGCCACGATCAAAGCCTGATACTTGTTTCAAAAGTAGCCGGAGACTTCACACAGGTATATATCAGTTCTTTAATGTTTCACTGAATGACAAAAGACTTACCGCACTTGAATTCAGGCCGTTGATTTCTTAGGCAAGAAGAATTCCGTACATATCCCATGGACAGATGACAAATCTGTCCAAGATAAAGGAAGTTTTGTCTCTGAATCTGCACAAGAGCCTAACCGTGTATCTGTCATAATCGAAGGGTAAGATTACTTTCCTCACAATCAAACCATCTATGTATACTAACATCTTTGTATTTTATCGCAGACCCTATGGGAGCTTTTATACAGATTTAGCTCGTTATGAAACAGTTGTTTTGATTTCTGGAGGTAGCGGATTTACGTATTGTTCAGCGATGCTCGAAGATGTAGGTGTTTGTATCATTTACACAGGATCATCATGTCTCTAATCTTTGGGATTCAATGTTTTTAGATTGTTGGGTCCTTCAGAGAAGGGAAAAGTAATACAAGAAAGGTATACGTGACTTGGTCTTTACGTAACTTGGGTGAGTAATTTCTTCGACCTCTTGTTTTATGACCAAAGAAGCTTAGTCAGCTTTGAGTGTTTTCCAGGGATGGTACACGCATTCGCGGCGAGCATGAATGAAACTTTAGATCTCGCTAAGGATCTAGGTCTAGAGATCAGCTTCAGAATTTATACATCCACCATGGCCCCTAAGGAATCAAATACGATTCATTTCTCACATTTGATCCCAACAAGAGTAGATGTAGCAAGCTTAATTGAAGAGGCTCTTGAGTCTACAGCTACCGCTGCAGATTTCCGGAATGCTTCCCGTGGATCTGGTGTAGGTGTAGGGGTTTGTGGACCAACTTCTCTGATAAATGCTACAAGAAAAGCTGTATCTGGTGCTAGTGGTTCGCTCGAGTCTAAAGCAGGTGGAATCACCTTACACTCGTGAGTTTGACCGAATTGATACAAAAAGAGAGAAATTCTGAGACTTACTAAAGCTATTTTGCGTATGCAGTGAAGTTTTTGGATGGTAATCCAGTGGATCACTCGGGCAATCGCATGGCATTCAAGTATTTGTTTTACAAATTCATTACAACACCCTTCCTTTAATCTTTTAACACCTAGTTTTCCGCCTTCACTGGTCTGCCTGTTCTTTCTCGGCTTGTGTTTTGCTTCATTGATTGTAAGCTTGATGATCATATACAGTGTCGCTTGCTCTGGTAGTCATTTTGTTTTCTTAGCTGTTTGTTTGAACGGTTCTTTGCACGCTCAGTGTATTGTGCTTCACTGATGTGATAATTGTACTGATGAGATGTCTTCTAGGAGTTGACACTTTAGCTTTACCTGATTCTCTTTTCCATGTTATACACTGGTCAGCATGTTAGCTTATTTCTGTTCTCTACTCGTTCTCTCACCACCATATAAGGATATGTCTTGGGCAACCGAAATAAAAAAAACGTCGTTTGTATTCCTCTGTTTGACTCTGTCTTGACGATCGTAGTCTTTGAAAATCAATTTCTGATTATCTTTCATCTTAATATCTGAATGCTGCAATTTATACATCCATCAACTACATGAAATTTCGTATTTGAGCAGTATAAATGAGAGCTAGGTATGGGTTGTCCTTCCCCATGATCTTTGGCGAAATATATGATCAACTCATCCGGAACTGGAAGTATGAACAAATGTCAAGGAAAACGTGGTACAAATTCAATAGACTCCGGTTCACCAGTAATGAATGTACAAATACTTTCCAGGGATTTCTTATGAAACTAGATTCAGCGATGGATTGCTAGGAAAAAGCAGTCCCAAAAAGTACTCAGTTGACTTGGCTTGCTTGGCATCATCTTCTACTATGTTTGATTTCGTCAGTTCAGTCATCTATATCGCGCTTATCGGATTGCATTGCGAAGAGAGCCTCATGAGACTTATGGATCGAGATCCCAATCACAACGGAAGCAGAACTGGTGGTAAAGTTCTCAAGCACTCCGCCGCGAGTTTAGACAAGACCTTTCATGTTGGCCTTCTTTTTGAGCGAGGTATGCGCCCCAAATGCGCGAGAGTGCGCCCCCCGCTTGACTCCAGCGGCCAGCGACAGGAAAAATGAGTAAAAATCGATCTTTGAATTCCCAACTCCACCAATTTCCAAACCCAAGGTTTGATGACTCGTTTGCACTCACACTGCATTTCTTGAACAACAGCGACTTCGGATTCGATTTCATACATTTACTCTGTTTCAGTCGCACCGTAACTGATCAATGTGCAATGTCAATATACATATCATTATCGTTACGTGAGATGAGAGCTTGCTAGCTTGATATCCAAGGACACAATTTATATGGTGTGGATCGTTATTCGACTCATCTATTTAGGGTCGTGAGGAACGTATCCCTCGACCGAAAGACTGAAATAATTCACTTTCAAAAGACTCATTTGAGGTATGATGAATCTCGGCTTGACCTTGGGTGTCTAGGCTACTGGCTTCTGACATCTCTTGATATCCTGATTGTAAGACCGATTGTCAGTCTTCGAATCGGGCTTTTGCATACGAATAGCCTTGAGAAATCTTCAAATCGAACGATTTTCATGACCTCGCTCGTCTTCGGAAGTCTTTCTTGGATACCGGGGAACATGAAGCAATGTTTTTCACTCCCGTTGGACAACTTTTCCTTCACGCTCGCTGTCATCACCAAGCGGTGGTTGTGAGGCGACTGTATTGAAATTTAAATCGACTCCAACCCTACAGAGTGGGGAGACTCATTCCGAGGACGGTTACGATCTCCAGAAGATCCTGCGTAAAGTGTGCGCAACTCATCCTCCAATACTCCAATGCTTCAGTCTGCATAGTCGCTCACTCATATTTTAATCATATTCCAATTTTCTCATTAGTAAGTATCAGGCTTTTGGAATTTGAGGGCGCTGGACGCTTCTAACATACCTTCATTGAATATTGCTTGAATTTGACTTAGAACCCTTTTTTCGACCAGTGATATAATTACATTTTGTGAATTACTTCGAAAGCTCAAGATCCAATCAAGCGAAACAAAGGAAGCCGTGAAACCGAATTTCAAAACATAGCAGACCAAGAAGAGCGATGGCCTTCTCTGAAGAATTCAAACGTCAATTCACTCCGCGACGATTGTTGTTCTATCTCATTTGGCATGGAGCACATGTAGCGCTGTTTATCTGGGGATGGTATACTCAACAGTCAAATGATAAACTAGCCATCTTGAATTTGCTCAACTACTCCGTATGGGTATCTCGAGGCGCCGGTCTCTGCCTTGTACTTGATGGTGCCCTGATATTCCTGCCCGGTAAGTGTATCCGATTATCCATAAATCTCGCAATCTTCATTTCTCTATAGTTTGTACATTCTATTAAGGCCTTTGATTTTCTGGATCAAAGTCTGTAGAAGAACAATTTCATTCCTGCGCCCGAAGCTCACATGGCTGATGCCGTTGGACGAGTGAGTTGATGACGGTCTTTTACAAAAATGGAGGTACCCCGAATGTCATCATCGTCGCGTCACTAACGTCTGTGTCTCCCTTCTGGTCAAAAGGAACTTGTGGTTTCACCGCCAAGTGGCCTATTCGATGATCTTTCACAGCCTGTAAGCAAAATACGATTTCGAGAAATGAGATGCTGATACGATACTGATGATACCATCAAATTATTTATCAGGGTTCATACCACTGCCCACTACCGGAATATGTACCTTGTTGAAGCAACTCAAGTCCGCCCAAATACAGCCGTAGGGATTATGTAAATGTTCAAAAGACCTTGGTTAATCCCATCTTGAAGCTGATAGTGATGTTATACTTTGATGCGCTCAGGTACACAGAGACCGGGCCTCTTACTGGTCATATAATGCTTGTCATAATGGTTCTTATGGCCACAACGGCAGTGGGTTAATTCGTCATGAAGCAGATGTAGCTTAGGTGGTCTAAATTATCTCTGATCACAACCATCACATGTTTCTTTCATATAGCATTGGCGTGTCCGTCGACAATGTTTCGAGGCATTTTGGTATACACACCAACTGGCATTCTTCTGGATGGTATGTCCTTTTTACCTTTTTTAAGCCAATGGAAGGAGTAATCGATTTATGTGTTCAAGTACTGAGGTTTTGATTGGTTTTGCAATCTGAAGATCGCTTTCTATTCTCACGCAAGTGGATGTTTTGTACGAGGAGCATTAGCGGGTGCAGAAGTGACCTGTATAGGATACAATGGAATTTATTACGAGATTTTTGGTGGTGTATTGTACTTTTCAGAAAGGGTTTGGCGAGAAATTGCCGCTCGAAGACAAACAAGGATCACCAGTGTTCTCTTACATCCTTCGGGAACAGTAGAATTACGATTTCAGAAACCAAGTTTCAAATACGTCCCCGGACAATGGCTTTTTTTACAAATGCCAGAAGTGTCTCGATTTCAATGGCATCCTTTCACCATCTCAAGCGCTCCTGATGAGCCCTACATATCCTTACATATGCGTCAGGTTGGTGATTTCACTCGAGCAGTCGGTCAGAGGATTGGGGCTACACCCAAATTAGCAAAACAGCTCGATAGTATGGTCAAACCTGGTGTCAAAGGCCAAGATGCACGCACTACAGGATTTGTGGACATCAGCACTGTCAGGAACATCAGTCTACCTACCATTCGCATTGATGGACCCCATGGTGCACCGGCAGAGGATGTGTTCAAATTTCAGTTTGCTGTCTTGATAGGGGCAGGGATTGGTGTTACACCATTCTCCAGCATATTGAAAAATATCTAGTTGAGTACATTCATTTGATTCTGAGTCACTTATATCTACCGATATGTCAAGAAAATATACTAGAGCCTTGTCTAATGTGAAGTACTATTTGGAATCACAAGCTTTAAGTACGAGAGAGGAGAGTTGCATAGGCTGCGCAAAGTACACTTCATTTGGTTGAACAAGGTGAACCGTCTTTCCTGTATGACTCTCTACGGCATTGATGGGGCACGATTAGGAGGCTAAATATAGGTCCCTCTTTCATCTGCTTGTATAGGAACCGGCTTCATTTGGATGGTTCCGAGATGTTCTCCGAGGTTTAGAAGAGAGCATTCAAGAGCGCGACTTCTTGCAAATGGATATGTACCTCACCGGTCACCTCGATACTGACACGGTGATGAATGTCACTTTGAATAGTGCTAAATCTCAATATGATGCACTCACTGGCTTAGAGGCTAGAACACATTTCGGTCGACCAGATTGGATACGTGATGTATTTGAACCGGCAAAGGATACTGTAAATTCTTTTTCTGAAATCGAATCTGAATACAAAAGGCGGAAAGTGGGAGTCTTCTACTGTAAGTCTTGGCTCAAAAGGATCATAAGAGCTCTGGATCTTTTGTAAAGCCACTTCATAACTTCCATTGTTAAATTGATGATGTGATCTTTGTTTGACTGGATCATCAGGTGGACCAAGCGACTTGGGAAGGACCTTGAAGACTCATTGCAAGGAGAGCACAAATAGTAATTGTAGCTTTGAGTTTTATAAAGAGCATTGTGAGACTTAGTTTCTTTCCGTTAATTCAGTTTTGTCACAGAAAGGATGATGCTAATGCCATTTGACTGTGTCCGTCGATAGTCTAAGCACCATTGAATCTACCCTGAACACTTCACTACATGTACCGAGTTGGTCTTGATGAAAGATCAGACTAATAACAGACTTTCGGCAAATAATCAATTTAACTTTTACGCCTTGGATGTAATCCGGGATGTCTACTCCTTAGACATAGCGTCGAATGATCTGCTCCGCCCCACACAGGAGATGCGTGGTGGATATCATAGCACTAGATGCGGGTATGATCTTGCAATCATGGTGTTAATTTAGAATCTGATATGGCGCTTGAGAATTTACAATGTCGTGAAATTTGAGATCTTTGATGTCATCTAAATTGATAGTGATGAATTTGAATGTGAATCTTTAATAATTAGATCTTTCTTCTTACACTACCAGCATAAAGTAATTTCCCCATGGAAAGTGATTACATGTAGAGCAAGAAATGATCAATAGAAAATGGGAGTACATTGAAACTCACAATAGAAATGAAATGAAATACTAGAATGGAATGTGTTTGGTGCAAAGCCCAAGGCCTAAGCCCGGGGGATAAGATTATTTGATCTGAACACACCCTACAGGGTGGCTGCGGCTACAACATGATTGTGAGACATACAACAGGTCTGAGATAACTACCAATAAATGAAAATAACATAGGAGAGAAAAAATAAAAAATGAATTGAAATAATATAACACATTATCAGGTGAAGAAAAAGACCATAAGATCTGACTTAATACAGTCAAACCCGCGCAAATGCATAAATTGGGGCAACAATTTTTGCTATGCAT
>KZ141938.1:0-12071 GCA_002157035.1 Melampsora medusae f. sp. deltoidis
TATGCATTATCAAAAACCTCTCAAAATGAATAATTGGTCAAAATGCATAGCAAAAATCATTGCCCCAATTTGCGCATTTGCACAGGTTTGACTGTATGTAAGATGTGCCACAAACAACTCACAAACCTTGGCTGTTAGTGGATTTCTGGAGAGTGCTGTGGGAGTATACCAACAAACAATGCTTCTGGAAAATACCATGTTGCAAGACTATGAAGTACAGTACCAGACATGTGTCATCTGCAAAAGATGAGCCCAGACATAGGCTATTCTGGATGGCATAAATCTGCAAACTCCAGTGTCTGGTGACTGAAGGGATCTGTAATCAGCAAATTTTTGGCCTTGGATTGGAATATGGATAACTCGGTGTGTTCATGCAGGGTACCTATTCAAAAGTCTGTTGGTGATGGGCTGTGATCTGACTCTGGGTGTGAAAGGGCCGTTCCAGTACTTTTCCCAACCCTGGGTAGACCCAAGGGGCAGCATAAATTGCTCTGGGGTAATCAAGGAACAATCTGAATTGCTCATAGGTGCCAAATAGGGGATAATGAGAAGGTTTTCTTAAAAGTCACAGGTAAAAACAATTCCATAGGAGGCTATTCAAAAGGCATAAGTTTTGTCTACAGTTGTTCAAGACTGACGCTAAGCAAACTGGCTCTGCAAAATTGGGATTTTGCTACCCAATCCAACTTGTTCCACCTACACTCTTGGGGTGGGCATGGGTTTTGAACCTAATTCACACCCACTGCACCTTTTCCCAATGATTGAAGGTGCACCTATAGCAGGGGCCACCATGTTGGTATCCATGTAGCACATTGACGTGCTCACACAGAGAGTTTTGAATTAACTCTGAAATTCTTTTGGTGAGTTTTAGACTGAGAGTGTTGTCGCACCCCCTTTGTGAGTATTCATTTGGGTAGAGGATTTTCCGGATCCTTTGTCACCAGCAGGGGTCAGCTGAGCTTCAACATCCCAGTTGACAAAGGGGAGATATGTCTGTTTGGAAGCAACTTCACAGGGTCTTCCAAGTATCTATTGGAAGCCCTTTGTGTGTGCACGTTGACATGCTATAAGGATACAGACACAGTGGGCGTGAGGTTGCCAATCCCTGACGTCACCGTGGTGCACCGCAGTTCTGCGCAAAACTGTGATGCCCTGGAAAATACTCAGACAGTGTCTTGCTGCAGTGCACAGGATGCGCAGTGTACTCAAAAGTGGTCACCCCTTGTGGTGTTACATAGTGCAATGGGTGCAGCGCAGTGACACAGGGGAATGCAAACATAAATGTAGATAGAATAAAATTCTTATTAGCAGAGGAAATATTGAAGGAAAGCATTGACCCAAAATGTTACACAAAACATAAAATATGAGAAAACAGAACTAAAAAATAGAGAATAAAGAACAATCAGAAATAAAACTGTAGTGTTGGTGTGCAATCGACAAGTTAAAAGATATATAATAATCACAAATATAAAAGAATAACACAAATGAAAAAACTTACCAAAATTGACAAATGTAATAACAAGAATTTAGCCAACATATTACCCCAACCAAAATTGAGTTAGACTATAGCTCGCTATTGATGATAACTGATATATATAGATAGCTATCTTTATCTGATCATGTGTTTTCTCTTTCCTTGTCTTTGGAAAGAGAAAGTACGTACCTATTATCTTTTTCATATCTAAGTGTTGAAGTTACTTTATCTGATGATGTTCTGTTGTAGCGTGTTCTGTTCATTCTCAAATCATCCATAGACCCATTGAGCAAATCAGCTCATAAGTTTTCCTATTGCTCTTTTCATACATTCTTGAACCTCGTCACAGGTCAGCAATCCTTCCTAAGAGCTAGGAATCCTGTTATCACATCTCACTAAATCATATATTTATCAGGTTCAATACGGTGTTCTAAGACACTCATACATTTTCATGTAGCCACTTTATTTTTCTTGGCTAATCCTGCTACCCGCTGTTCAGTCTGGGAAAAACTTCTGCTCAAGCCATTTCCAGACGCCAATGGCTCTTTAAGTAGACCTCAAATTGAGCCCACCACAACAATCAGAATATGAAGTCCTCTCAACCGCACAGGACAATCTAACACAGCAGAGGAAGTTGCAAGCCAACTTTGCAAGTTTAGGGAAACACTTTTGATTAAGCTGAATGACAAGTGCAACACAAAGTCAGTCACACAACATATACAAAGATAAAAAGTAAGAACTTACACACCACCATTGTGGTATGTCTGTGTCACACTCACACAGATGCATACCTGAAAGATACTGATCAAGTTCTTCATTGCTTGTCATGGTCTTGGCAGCAGAGGTACCAAGCATGTTAGTTTTGTCCGAAGGATTGATTGGTTGATTTGATTCTGATTCAGGATCAGTTCCAGAGTTTGGTTTCAATGCAAAGTAAGGGCTTAGTAAACCATTCCAACAGGTTCCACTCAGATCAAGAGATCACATATTGACTATAGTCTTCATCTGTAGGCAGCATGGTGATTGTTCTCTTGAGCTAGATTGCTCACTCAAGACATTCTAAATCAGAGTTCCATCATGTCTTGGCAGGCCGTATAAATCACTTGTTCAAACTGCACAACTTGGCCAACCTCATGAAAGACTGGAGACAATGAGGTGACTTGTAAATATACAAAATCAGTGTATAAAGCCTCTTGAGGGCACTGTTTCCACACTGTTTTGCAGTAGTATTTTCAAGCCAACCATCCAAATTGATTACTTCTGAACTAGCATTGGTTTTGTCCAAAACCTTACTGAACGTCTTGATTAAAGCTTGAGTGGCTAGCATCACAACATGTGCCATGAAACCCAGGAGTTGAGACTTGGGGTCAAAGTTATGAATGTGTGGTTGAAGAAGTCATGCCACAGCAAAATTAGTGCTGGAATTATTGGCCATAAAAGTGAAAACCTTGTCTGATATGTTGAAGTTGTTGGGTGTATTTAAGAGGAGCTCGTCTGTTATGAGCGTGTGAGGATCTAGAGATCAGAGGATGGTCTTCTATTATAACTGAGATTGTAGCATGAAGAGAGAACAGACTCTTGAGCGCGCAACTAGTACAAGATTGGGTTTGACTCAGTACAAGCATAATCCATACGTATGGGATTATAACACTACTCCCCCTTTACGTCCCACTCCCTCTTGATTAGCTGACGCCTTCCCCCGGGCTAGCATTAAACAACCCCGTGGGGAAAAAGCATTGCCCTCAATTAACCTTCCGTGTCCTTCTGTAATTCTTTTCTGCCATTGGATATTTTTTATTGAATTCATCTACTAAGTCTTGCGCATTTTTTAATCCACTTGCTGGCTCCCACGAGTCTTCTTCCGGTCCATAACCCTTCCAGCTCACCAAATATTCTACTTTGTTTCTGATTTTTCTCTTGTTTAATATTTCAGTCACTTCGAATTCTTCATTATCATCAATCATTATTGGTGCCGGTGGTTCTTGTAGTTGTCCGTCTATTTTGCTGGGTTCGTAAGTCCGTAACAGTCCTACAGAGAACACCGGGTGAACACGACTCATAGAAGCTGGGAGTGTCAGTTTATACGCGTTTGTGGAAATTCTCTGAACAATAGGAAAAGGTCCCAACCACTTATGCGCAAATTTTGCAGTTGGCCTCCTTGTTGATATATGACGGCTATCTAGCCATACCTTTGATCCAATTTCCCATGTTGGGCTTTCTTGAGTCTTCTTGTCGTATTGCCGGTTCATTGATTCTTGTGCTAATTTTAATGATTCACGTAGTTCATCTTGTACTTCAGTCAGGTGTCTCATCATTTCTTCAACCGCTGGCATACATTGTTCACTTGAAGGTATACGTGAATAAGTTATATCGTATCCATAATTTGCTTTAAATGGTGATAGGTTAGTCGCTGTGTGTGGGCTGTTATTGTAGGCAAACTCCGCCATATCAATGAGGTCGGTCCAATTGTCTTGCTTGTAGCTTACAAAGTGTCGCAAGTACTGTTCAACAGCTTTGTTTGCAATTTCCGACTGACCGTCTGTTTGAGGGTGGTAGGCTGTTGAAGATTGAGTAGTAATTCCAAGCTGTTTATTGATTTCCTTTGTCAATTTTGAGATAAATACATTGCCTCGGTCAGACGTAATTGATTTTGGGGTCCCATGGTACTTCCACACGTTTTTGATCATCAATTTTGCTAGTTCTTCTGATGTAGTTGTGGTGTTACAAGGGATGAAATGACACATTTTTGTAAATCTATCTATGACCGTCAATATGCTGTCCTTTCCATTTGAGTTTGGCAAGTCCGTGATTAAATCGTAGCAGACATCCGTCCATGGTCCTGAAGGTATTGGCAATGGTTGTAAACTACCAAAGGGTTTTGTTGTACGGGGCTTTACACGTTGGCACGAATGGCAGCCATTGACATATCTGTTGACAAAGGATTTGATTGAAGGCCAGTGGAAATGTTGTTGTATGAGTTTCAATGTCTTCATCTGACCCAGGTGACCCGCTAGTAAGCTGTCATGTCTTGATTCCAGTATGCGCAGTTTTATTTTGGGGTCGTTGGGTACTTCAATCATTCCTCTAAAATATAACAGTCCATCTAGGTACGTGTAATCTTTTGATGGTTTGATTTCACACTCCTTGATAATATTGCTAAGTCGTGCGTCTGATTTCAATTTAGATCGTATTTCATTGAGGATTGTTTCATCATTGGGAATTGCTTTTGCTGCTATCAGTTCCATGGTGTGTAATTCAACGTCGACATTGTTTTTTTCAAAGTAATGGTCAATTGTGTCTTCCTCCTTTAACGTATTGCTCTGAGTGGCTGTGATATCTGAAATAAAAGCGTCATGTGGTAAGTTTTCTGGCTTGAGGATTTGACCGATGGTAAGTTTGTTTTCATTGTCTGGCTTTAAATCTGGTCTTCTTGATAATGCGTCAGGTTTTGCTGACTTCTTTCCTGGTTGAAATCTAATTTCAAAGTCAAAACATCCTAGGGTTTCTGCTCACCTTGCCTGACGTTGTGTTAGTTCTTTTGTGGTCATCAAGGATTCCAGATTTTTGTGGTCGGTGTAGACAATAACATTTAACCGGTGTGGGTTTCCTTCTAAATAATGTCGCCATTCCTTGAATGATGCAACCACAGCTAATAACTCTTTATCGAAAATCTCATAATTTCTTTCAGCTTGAATAAGTGATCGAGAAAGGAATGCGACAGGGTGTAGTTCGTTATCGTCTTCTGAGACTTGTGATAATACCGCGCCGAGTGCGTAGTCCAAACAGTCACACTCCAAGACAAATTGTTTGTAAGGGTCGGCGATTTTCAATACAGGCGCTTTGGTGAATGCTTCCTTTAACTCCATGAATGCTGCGTTTCTTGCGGGTTTCCGATCGAATACTACGTCTTTCTGGGTCAGTTCATGCAGTGGCTGCGCTATCTTGGAGAAGTTTGCTATGAACCGCCAATAAAAATTTGCGAATCCAATGAACTGCTGCACCTCACCTATGTTTCTTGGTGTTGGCCACGCTGTGACAGCCTCTACTTTAGATTGGTCCATTGAGATCTTGTTGTGTGATAAAATTAATCCTAGATAAGAAATTTCTTTCTGTCCAAACTTGCATTTCTCAGGCTTCAACCATATGTTCTGTTCTCTTAGTGTATCTAATGCATCCTTAACAGCTTTTTCGTGGTCTTCTCCCACCTTGGTGTAAATCAAAATATCATCTAAATATGCTGCCATGTCCTTTCCAATACGGTTTCAAATGATATCCTGTACAAAATATTGGAAATAGCCAGGTGCGTCAGTTGGACCAAATGGCATGGTGAGAGGCTCGAATTGTCCTGCCTTGCAGATGAAGGCAAGCTTTGCTTTGTCGCCTTCCCAGACTCGTAAGTTATTGTATCTGTTTCTCATGTCTAGCGCCGTATATCTATCAGCATTAAGAAGGCTATCTACTAGTTCCATGGTTAGCGGTAGCGGATATCTATTCTTTACAGTTAACGCATTTAATTTTCTGTAGTCAAAACACGGTCTGAGTCTTCCATCTTTTTTGCCGGTGAATAGAATTGGCGCTGCCCACGGCGAAGTCGTCCGGCGAATAGTTCCTGTTTTGAGTCCTTCTTCAATCATTTTGTCAAGGACCTCATTTTCAGCTGGTGATAAGGGTATGGCTCTGCCTGCCTGTGGTTCGGCACCTGGTATTAAATCTACACGAAAATCATATGGCCGATGTGTTGGGAGAATCTGGGACTTTGACTTTTCAAACATGTCTAGATAATCGTGATATTCTGTGGGTACTAGCTCAGCTGCTGACTTCTCAACTTTTTGATCGGATTTTTTTGCCGCTAATTTTGCTGATATATTCCATGAAACTCGTGCAGCATCTAGGTGAGGTGTTGTTATCTTCTGTCTTACAATTTGTGACTGGAAACTTCATATTGGGTTGGGACGTCGTAAACCTTGCAGGGGTAATCTGTATCTGTTATTCAGGAGGTAATTTTGCTTGCCAGTCTTTTCTTTCATCTCTTTGATAACACCATTAACACACTCACATTGCGGGGGTGTTAATGTACATAAAGTACACACCCCCTCGTCGGTATTCCTAGCATGCCCCAAGGGCTCCATAGTAGGACCAGTTGGGATTGTTGGCGGATCCGACGATACTGCTGGAGTAGGTGCAATGTAAGGCCCGTCGTCGTCGGTTTCTTCTGTGGCTGTTTGATCTATTGGAGGAAAAGCAAGCTTGCCAGCTGTTTCAACTAGGATGGAATTATTAAGAGAATTATCAAACTCACATCGCGGGGGTGCTAATGTACGTAAAGTACACACCCCCTTGTTACCATTCCTAGCGTGCCTCCTTGGTTCTTCGCAAAGATATCCTTCGGAGGTGTTTCTCGGTGGTAGCGAGACTGTTTCAACAGCCGCGTTGTGAGGACTTTCAGTCTTCAGTGTTTGATTTATCCAGTCGATAAGATGGTGGTTCTTGCTCATCCAATCCACCCCAATAATGCAGTCAATTGTATCCTTCAATGGAGCAATTAAGAAGGTAGCGGGTTGCCTTCTTTCCATTGTTTTGATGTCGTAGTCGCCCAACCTGGAAATCAATGATTGTGAACCATTGAAACCTGTGACCGGCTTGGGACATTCTAATATTCGTGTTCTTAAGTTGTTTCTTCTTACAAAGTCTTCATTTAAGACATTATGTGTAGCTCCTGAGTTGAGCATGGCACGGGCAATAAAGGCTGTTTCTTGGGAGGGGTCATAGATGGGCAAATTGGTAAAAATTCGGTTATCATTGATTGCAATTGTTTTAATTTCAAACTTCATAATACCCATATCTACTTCAGACCCTTCTCCTAATAAGCTCAAAGGAGGAACAGCCTTCAACTTCGAGCACCTCCATTTTTTGAACTATCAGCCCGGCTACTACTTTCAGCTTCCTCTTCAACTTTTGCTTCTGATGAACTAATCTTAGTAACTTCTCTTCCTCCCCTTCCTTTTCCTTTCCATCTAAATTGTCTACCTACTGAACACTCTCTTGCAATATGATTACTAGCACCATACTTGAAACACAGTTGATTATCCCACCGGCGTCGGTATTCATCACTTGATATGTTAAATCGAAAGGCTGAACAGTCCATGGCATCTGGGTCCGTTGTGGTTGAAGGTTGTCTAAACACGGCCGTTGAATCTTTGTCTCGTTTATGCAATATGTTGTCAATTTTGATAGCAAGTTCTGAGATTTCCTCCAACCTTGTAAACTTGTCCCATACCATCTGCACTTGAATCTCACGTTTAAGACCTTGTTTGAATTGTGTTATCAAGACTGACTCGGGCCATTTGACAATTAGGGCGAGATCGTTGAATCGAAGTGAATAAGCCAGTGCTGAGCTAGTTTGTTGTAAAGCTCATATAGCGGTTTCGGCCTTTGCTGTGCGTTCGGAGTCAAAAAACGTAGCTTCAAAGTGTTGGACAAACCCATCCCAAGTGAGTTCATTCTCAGGATCGTTTTGTAATAATCACTGCGTCACTGGTTTAGCCCATTCACCCCCTTTTCCAGTCATGTAAGATAAAGTCCACCCCACTTTTGTCCGGTCATCGGGAAATTGTGCCGGGTTCATCAATATATACAGTCCAACCTGATTGGCAAATATCTCTGCCTTGCTGCCTCTCGTTCCATCAAACTTGTCTGGAGTTGCGACTTTTGCTGCTTTTGGTTGAGGCGCCACAGAGGTCGTGTTGGTTGGTGCAATCGGGTTTGCAGGAGCAGGTTGTTGGGCTTGTTGGGCTTGTTGGTTTAGAAGGTTCTGACGTAGTTTGTCACGTTCTCGTTCCGCAGCTTCTCGACGTTGCGTCTCCTCCGCTAGTCTTGTGTCTAATGTTTGGAGACTTTCTAAGATCTCCTGCAGAGGGTCGAGAGTTTGATTGGTGGCGTCCATATCCTCTAGTTTGGGTGTGGGGTAATCCTCAGAGCGTGCGGAGTTAAATGACGTTGACCTGGAACCCGAAGGACTGGTGGTGGGTAATGTGAAGTTCGGCGTTCTGAATTGATTTAAGGTTGGTGACTAGATCTGATGTTTGATTAATAAGCTTTGTAAACAATCGAATTAATCTTGTGTCTTCTTTTTTTTCAATTTTAATGTTCTTGATTTCTTCTTTTCTTCTTCAACTTCTTTAATTGGTTTTCTTCAATCTATATCTCTGACTTCTAGGTATGAATATAGATGCTACAATATGTTATCAGCGCGTGAGGATCTAGAGATCAGAGGATGGTCTTCTATTATAACTGAGATTGTAGCATGAAGAGAGAACAGACTCTCGAGCGTGCAACTAGTACAAGATCGGGTTTGACTCAGTACAAGAATAATCCATATGTATGGGATTATAACATCGTCCAAGGTTTCAGCTGAATGATCACCCTTGATCTCTTTCACAGCTAATGTTATCTCTTGAATCTGAAACTTGTGGTCAATCCAGTGAGCTGTGATGCCTAGAATAGATTTTTTGAGAGTGTGCAGACCATCCACCAAAGGTCAGAGATACATGGGGAACTTCTTTCAAGATGTCAATGATCTGGAGCCAGAGGGATCAAAACTGAGACTTGATGGATTCAGCTTGTGTAACACAGCTATAGTAAAGATTGATGGCTTCCTGATTTACTAAGTCAAGAAGGTCCTGGAGCTTTGAGACTGTACTCCCTACCATTAAAAATAGGAGTTCTTGCATGACAATAAGGCAGGTGACTACTACTTTGAAGGTTGAAGCATTCAGCTTTTGAACCTACAAGGAAGAGACAAATGGAAATCCAAAGATCAATGAGTCACCCAACAAGAAAAGGTTGCACAATAGAAAAAGTAAGAAGTTAACTGCAGCAACATGGCCCCCCTTTGCAGACTTTTCCATATCAATCATGGATTCTTCTCTGACAGATTTTGATGTGATATCATGCTTGTGTTCTAGATGTCTACTCATTGATTTTTTTGATGCTGTCCTATCTGGTGTGAGTCAAGAAAGGCACTGATCATTGCTTCATGGTTTGACTTTGGCATGACACAACAGTTGAAGCACTCCGCTGTGCCCTGCTTTCAAGGGTTTTTTTGCGGAGGAACATTATTCCACTACATGAGGGGCACTCTTGCCCTGCTTCAAGTCAAGACCTGCTACATGGTTTGGCAGCGGGACACCTGTTGGACCCTCTCTTGCCCCACTCCATGCTATTCAAAGTCAAGCAAGCAAGAGAAGGCAATCTTAATTCCATTCACAGCCCCCATCTACTGGGCTCTAGTAGGCCACACCACGTAAGTGTCTGTGTAGCACGTCAACGTGCACACACGGAGAGTTTTGAAATAAATCTCAAAGTCTTTTGGTCGGATTTAGACTGAGATTTTTGTTGAGCACCCTTTGTGCTTTGCAATTTGATTAAAGCATTTGCAGAATCCTTTGTTGTCAGCAGGGGTCAACTGACTTTCAACCTCCCAGGCAATAAGGGGAAGAAGTGCTTGCTGTGGCACCTCTTTGATGGGTTGTTACAGGGTCTATGGAAAGTCTTTTGTGTGTGCACGTCAACGTGCTACAAGGATATTTACACGGTGCCAGAGACTACCACTGAATTCATCAGGACTTCATCAAAACTCCATCAAAACTTCATAAGGATTTCAAGCAAGCTTCAATGTAACTTCAGCTGGACATAAGATCCAGCACAAGTGACATGGATTTGTCTGATATTAAGCAACCCATCCGGGTCTCAGTTTATGGTTTTCCCTGCGGGCTGTCCCTGTTTTTTTCAATCTCTGGAGAACCCCCTTGCCGGCTGGCAAGGAGGGTCCCCATTTTTCTTTTTTTTCTTTTTCCCATTTTCATTTTTATCCTTATTTTTGTATATTTTTTATTTTCTTGAAGGACCCCCCTTGCCAGCTGGCAAGGAGGGTCCCCATTTTTTTCTTGAAGAACCCTCCTCGCTAGCTGGCAAGGAGAGTCCCCATTTTATTATTATTATTTTCTTGGCTGGCAAGGAGGGTCCACATTTTCATCTTTATTTTTTCTTTCTTGAATGCTGTTTCTCAACAATTTTCTCTTGAACAGCATCAGCATGCCAAGTGTTTGATTTGCAAGAGTGACTTACTGTAAAGTCACCGTAAAGTATGGCTACTGGCTACATGAAGTTGAGCATCCCAAGACTAGATACTGCGGGAGCAGAAGAAAACAAGGATCTGCTGTTGTCTATTCAAATGCAGCTTTTCCTCCCAGCGCCACAGGCGTGAATGTCTTTTCTTTCATATTTCATTCATTCATTCTTTTACTTTCTCAAATTGTCCTGAACCAGGCACCTCAAGTGACCTACAGCCAAGATATAGTTATTACTTTAACCAACATCACGTGTTTTCCCTCTGACTTATTTTACACGGTGTGTTTTTATGCCCTAGGGCCAGGTATTGAACTCTAAATACATTCATTTTTTAAAAAAAAGAACAAATTTCATGATTCGAGGAAATTGCGAACCTGGACAACAAAATTCCGCTCAATCGGGTTTCAAACTTATTACAGACATTTCAAGAAGGCTTGACAACTTTTTTTTGAAGAAGGTCGTCACCACAGCGAGAACAACTAAAGAAAACTCCCGATTACATGTTTCATTTTTCTGTATTTCTTGAATTAGCGGGGGAACAAAACCGATCAAAAGACCAAACCAGGGTTTTGTACCACGACGAGATTTACAAAAAAAACAATCTTTGTTGAAACGGCTGAACATATGGAGGCATACAAACCTCGGTAACGTCAATCAAACGATATATGCAAAGCACTGTTCGCAGCTCTGTTTCGACGATCAAGCAACTTTGTTCAAAATTGAGGGGATTAAATGACCAACGCAGAGATGAGTGGACCACGTTCATCGGTTATCTTGTTGAGTACCGTGGTCCAGAAGGGATTTCAAGAGTTGATGTTGTAAATCAAACTTACCAGGAAAAACAAGAAAAAAATTATATTTACCTTTTATCAAACTGTTCTAGATTAACTTAGTGTGTAATGTCATAACAATCGCACTCAACAAAAAGTATCGTGGTCCGCCGATGAGAGTGGGAGGTTTGAGCTGACAAGGTTCAGTGCAGTGCCAGCCTGCAAAGTTTCACAACAATTATCTCCAGCGAAGACCACTCGATAAGAAAGGTACAGTCATTTAAGACAAGCTTGCTCAAGTTTGCCCGCAAAACCCGACCAAATTGGCGGGGAATTTGTTGCAAGCTTTTCTTAAACCACTGTACCGTATCCTGGGTCTTGCTCTGAAGTTGAATCTCATCTATATTTCGCATTGCACTGCTCAGACTCATGCGTAAATCTATGTCTGTATGTGCATAGGAGGTATAAAAGACTGCCGCCGTAGATTCGTTTTGTCCAAAGTATACTGCGCTCGCTTCATAAATGCTCAGGTAAAAGGTCACTACTTCGCCATTGGCCAAGCTGAAGCATGAAGTGTACATTGAAGCCCGACCGACGAATGGCCGCCGTATGGGCCGCAATCAAAACGAAACCCTTCAAACGCGCCAATAAAGCAAAGGGTTTAGAAACAATATCAAGATAATCGGCACCGCAGAGCA
>KZ141946.1:0-17051 GCA_002157035.1 Melampsora medusae f. sp. deltoidis
ATAAACATCCTAACATATATACACATCCCTAAGAAACCCAAGACCTCTGTTGTATTTTTCGGCACCGGCCAATTCTGAAATTTTTTCTTCTTCTTCTTCAAAATTGTCCTCCCGTCTTTACCCACTACATGTCCTACAATCTCTAATGCCGGCACACAAACCGCAAACTTCTTCCCCAATACCATAAGTCCAGCCTCTTCAATCCAAAGTAGCACCCTTTCTGATGTAACCACATATTCCCAAATGAAAACCCTACTTCCCGGATTCTTGTCCAGAACAGCATTGCTGTAGGTAGAATCAGGACCTATGATTGCGCTGTCATCAATGAAGATACCTACGTTCTGTGGAATTTTGTCTTGAAGAATCCACATCATTTGAGCTTGATAAACCACCACCAAATTCGTAGCACCTTGAGGCAGTCGAGTAAGTTGAAAGTGCCCCAAAGGTGTTTCAAAAGTTGTTAAAGGTCTTGAAAAGTCCGCCAATTCCCTCTCATCACATCCACCCATAATATCTCCTAATCCTTAACAAGCCCTTCCCGCAAATGATTCTACAAACTCTTCCGGCGCCGGAGGCATCCCCGTGTCCTTGATTGTGACTTTGTTTAATGCTTGCAGATTGTGTACTACTCGTAGCTTCCCGTCCTGTTTCTTTACACAAAATACTGGACTCAAATAACTTGGAGTTGATTGTTTGTATAATCCTGTCCGTAGCCGTTGACGTATTAGCTCAATGTACTCCGGTTTGATGGCCGCCGGAATAGGGATAGGCTTCTTCTGCCAAGGTTTGTGATCCACCACCGGAATTGCATAAGGACATCCGTAAGAATGCTTAAAGACTCCCTGCTCCTCTTTGCAGTAAGCAATAGCTTCTTCACGCAACACCACCACATGCAACAATAATTTCCATTCCTTGTCGCTCAACCAATCCTCCGGTCCGAAATTGCACATCTTCAACCGCTCTAAGGTAGTTTTCTTGGTTTTGACAAAGTCCGGCGGATTCATTGACAAGGGAGTCTTGTATGGGTGTCTAGACATTGGTGGTCTTTGCAATGGCGGATTTAAATGTTGTGGCATTGCCGCATTAACTGGTTGAATCTTCTTGGCCACCGGTTTGTACTTTGCCGCAAAACATAGCAATCCACCTCTTCTCCATTCCTCGCACACTTGTGCTTGCTGCCTAATTTCAAACCCCTGATTGAATGCCTTCACCATCTCCCATTCATTGTCCTCTAATAAACCCCCACTGATTCCACGTTCTAACTCCTGCATACTGCCGCCATAATCTTCTAATTGTACACTGTTACTTGAGAAATGAGACTGAGATAAAATTGATTCGATAAAACTAAAAGAAGAACCGTATCCAAAATCTTGAAAGCTACTATCCTCCATTATCTTCACCTCTTGCGCGTCCTCCATTGATACCAAAGATGAACCATAAGAAACTTGAGACTGACATTGAAACTGAGAATTGAGATTATCTATTGTACACGACCAAGTCCCCGTTTCTTCCGTAGTTGGTGATGGATGTCCCAGGTTACTTGGATTTGCTGTACACTGAACATCCATTGCTTCACCAATGTCCTCTACAAAAAAGACTTTTCTTCGCCGGAAAGTTCCTCTACGTAATCCGGAACCTTGCCGCTGTCATCTTGCCGAGCTTCACGTTGCAATTGTAACAAGTGTGCTTGTACCAACATTGTTCTCTTCTTGCCTAAGTCCACCTCCCTTTCCCAATCTCCTTCATCCGGCTGACAAATCGTAAACCTTGTCCATATACCCCGTTCATCCTTCAAAGTTGACCGTTCACCAACTGCCTTTCCAATCTCCATTCCCGCTCTAAAGTCCATAAGGAAAGGTTGCCCTAATAAGATTGGGCATTTGCTATCTTTTGCTATCCAGAAATGCGCCACCCCTTGAGCTCTAGTGCCAACCACAACTTCAATAGCTTCCCCAATACTGATCAACTCCGTCCGCTGACCGCCNNACCAACCCCGTTAAGCCTAATTCCTCCCCAACTGTCTCCGGCAGAATGTTGGTTTGCAAACCGGAGTCCACTAAGCCCAGACTTGTTTCTTCTTCCCACCCAGCATAATTTCTAAATATCCCAAAGGGCACAAATATAAAACATCTTCTCCGTTGTCGTCACTCTCTGAAGTTGTATCTTCTTCCTCGTCCATTCCTCCTGCAGCCGCTTGCAAGGGGTTAATAATTCTGGGTATGACCGCCCGCCTCTTCAAAACTTGTCTCTTCATATGTTCCGCCAGCGCCGGCAAAATTGCACATAGTTCTCCAACCTCTGCTTCAATATGTGTCTTCATGATCTTTTGCACTACTTTATCCATCACCCCCTTGTAAGTCAGTTCCACCAGTCTCTCAAACCTTCCTTTGATAATATCCTTCTTTGCCGCTTGAGGTGCTACTACCGTTGCCTTCTTTATTTCCTTCAATTTTGCCAAAGGTATATCCTCACTACTGTCATTATGTTCATCCAATTCCATCACCTCATCCTCTACTTCTTCCTCCGCCTCTTTTCGTACCATAACCTTTTTCTTCCTAGGAGCTTCCACTGGTTCTGCCTTTCCCTGACCTGGTTTGACTTCTATGTTGTAAACCTTTGTAACTGCCCTCGTCCATTCCAAATAGTAACATTTATACTTATTAATGATATACTTCCTTCCCTTGCTTCGTTTCGTCTAAGTGAGGGAAGGACTAATGTGGGCGGTAGGTTTCAGTGAAGTATCTTCTTCTTCTGAAACCTGATGTATGGTTAGGCTTACCCGGATACAAGGGGAGAGTTCATCTCGTGTTCGAGTTTGAACTCTCTCATGTATCCATCCTTCCTAGATAGTTCCTCTCGGGAACTTTAATCTTCTGCTCATTGCTAAAGTGAGTAAACTTGGTGTCATTGGTTTTAACCCCGAGTGATGTGCTCACCATACCCGGTTGGTGTTTGCTCGTCGACGAGCGCACAACAACTCCCTTTGAGGGAGAAAGGGAGATTGTGCGCGCTCGTCGACGAGCAAACGCGACCCGGGCATGGTGGCTGTATGCGACTATGTTGTCCATACTGAGGGTTTGAGACTTTTCCTTGATGACGAGGTTGTCGTCCACCCAGCGAAACACCTTGTTGAGCTCAAACTCCAGTTCAACGAGTTCTTTCCAAGCGTCAGCTGGGCCACCAAAGCTTCCGCAGCCTGCAACGCCTCTGAATGAAATGCATAGATCGACGTACAGGAGGCCTTCGAAGTCTTGCAAGAGTAGGTAGGGCCATTGGTTTGGATGAGTCCCTATTTGTCTGTAGGCTTTGAGCCAATCGAAGAGTGCCAGTTGAAGGGGGACCGTGGCTGCTGCGATGTGTAGCGCAACCTTTTCAAAGTTGTCCCAACTGGTCTTGAAGTCGTCCTTGTCAACGAAGGAATTGACGCTGGGGATGTCAGGGTTATTCTTGGGAAAGGATAAATCGTTTATTGGTCAAAAGGAGCCGTCACCGTTTGTTACTGCCCCTAAGGGGCTGGACCTGAAGAATGGGTACCGAGACGCCATCTCTTCCTTTGTATATGGGCCGAACATGTGTCCTGCCTCCAGTTCCTGCTTGATGTCCTTTTTGATCTCTGTTTGAGCTGAGAGCGCGGATTGGTGATTGGGAGGACAAAAGAACTTCAGGCCAACTATCGAGTGGTCGGGAATTCCTTGGTCAAAGCCGTGTCTGAAGCCATCTAGTATGAATTGTAAACACGGTAACAGGTGGTGCTTCTTGAGAGCTTTCACCCAGGCGTGTATCTTCATATCGCATTTTACACCCTTGGGCCACACCTTTCCTGATGGTTTACGTGCTGTGTCAGGAACTGCTTGTGTGCCTTCCGATGGGCGGTGATTGGGCAGGGACTGCTTGCTAAGTGATAGTCACGTCAGAGGGGGGCAAGCGCAAATTCTTGTATAAGTAATCATGCTTCAATTGTCATTTAATAAATAGGATTATCTAAGTGAGCGACGAAATACAAAGGTGTGCATAAAGCATAAACGGTACGTTGGAGTGCTAATCGAAACCAGAATAACAGAGGGGGGATGGGAGCATGAGGCTCTGTGTGAGCGGAGGGGGGGAAAAATGGTGTAACAGGCCCTAAAACAGTAAAGACAGACTAGAAATATAGAGGAATAAAGAAGAAAACAAGTTGTGGATTTGAGGGTACCGCGACAAACTAGACTAATCGGTGTTACCGCCTACGACAAAGGTGTGAGGGGTGTGTGTGTAATGCTTGGTTACTTACCCTTTGTTCCTCATGCCTTGATAACCTCCTCTACCCCCCCTCCAGCCGCCTCTACTCCCTCTGCCTGGAAAACGAGCTGCGGCCATTGGGGTTGCCTGCTGCAATGAGCGGTGAGTAAGGTAAGTCATCAGGTTTGCTGGTAGATTATGGACTAAAGGGGCCGTAGTGTGTTGTACTGCTGGTTGCACAGGGGTCTGCGTCTGCGTCGTCTGGTGTCCTCCTCTCTTGCCTCTCTTGCGCTTGAGAGGTTGGCTGCTGCTGCTCTGTGCTGGGTGTCTTGTCGACGTGCTGGCCTGGTCCGTTGTGTTAGAACGTCTATGCAACGTGGTTCAACAATTCAGCCTGTTGCCGTATTGAGGTGCAGAGATGGAATAGACGTCGACTTACAGGTAGGCTCCTGTTTCCGGGTGTTTGAACTCCAAGCGACCTCCCTTCGTGTAAGGGTTGATGTCTCCGCTGTTGGCTTCACCGCATCGCAAAGACTTGTCCTTTGCCTGGTTTTCGTACTTCACCATGAGGGTTCCGATGTCTTTCATCTTCGTCTTTCCTTCACGTTTTATGAAGACTTGGGAGCGGCATAGGATGTCATAGAGTAATGCTGTCATCCAGCATTCGGTCGACCGTCTACAGGGGGGGATAAGTAAATTACCGTGGTTGTGTGGAAGGAGTGGCAGTGTAGGGGAGGAGTTTGGGCTTGTTTCAGGACTTACTTTATGGCTTTCACGTTCTCTATGTGGGATTTTAGCCTTCTTGCCAAGGGCTTTTGCCCGTAGTAGCCTGCTAAGTACCGCCTGAACAGGCTCATACACTCCGACCATTCTCTGCAAGAGAGGCGATATTCTGATGGGGCATCTAGTCCCTTGTTTGACTTGATCTTGGATGAAGATGAATGGTGGTTCTTGTTGTGTTCTTCTCTGTCTGCTTGTGCAAAGGTTTGATCGAAAACGGTGAGAGGGATAGATGAGTGAAGATCGGTCATCTGGTCCGCCCAAAAAGGCTACCGTAAACAGAGACGTTAGCAGACATGTGCTTAAGATTGTAACTTGAGCGTGAACATCTCACCTGAAGTTGAACAAGATCACCGGTGGGAACAGCTCCTATCTCAATTTGAATCTCGCCTTTGCGTTTCGACTTTTTTGAGTGTCTGCTGGCTGATTTCTTGTTCTTCTTGCCTTTTGGCGGTTTCACTCTTGCCTTTCCTTTCCCCTTGGACGACTTCTTGCCCTTCTTCTTTGGTTCTTTCTGCTTCTTGGATTTTTCCGAGTCTAAAGACCGGATGTAGCGATAACAATCAGCATACTGCCAAGGTTAAGGGGTAGGGAGGGGGTAGAGGTAGGATGTGTCTTGCGAGAAACTCAAGCAATTCCTTCACAACAAGGCAATCACGCCGAAAGGTGTCTACTTGGCATGGTATCTGGAGGCCTTGGCCGTCACAGGGTTCTTTGGAAGAGAAGGGGGGTTTTTGTGTGAGGGTTATGGGGATTTCTTTGATAGGAGGTAAGGGGTTTATAGAAAGTGTGTGTTGTAGAAGGGAATGATCTCTGCGTGGTAGGGGAAATTGTTGGGAAATTCTTAAAGGCGTTATTCTTGCTTATGTTTTGACCTCTTTGACCTCTTGGAACAACTCTCTTCCTCTGAGGAGGAGCTAGACTCGTCATCTGACTCTGAAGAGTTGAAGTATGACTCGGACCCTGACGAGAGTGATGACTGATCTGAATCTGAAGAGCTTGAGCTTTCTGAATCGCTTGAGTCGCTGTCTGAATCTGATGAATCATATGGGGAGTCTTCGCTGTCTGAGGCAGGTAGCTCCTGACGTTGGACTTGGTCTTCTGGATGATGGTCACGTTCCACAGCGGTCGTGTCAGAGCCATTATCGGATCCTTCTCTCTCTGAGCTGTCTTCGTCTGAGATGAGTTGAGCGTGTGGGCTTTCTGGCTGTTGCGCCTCTCCTGCATGGGGTGGCTCGTCTTCTGACTCTTCTTCTCTGGGGATGTTGTCTCTATTGGAGTCGTGCCGTGGAATAGCTGCATCAGAATCAGAGTCTTCACCAATGTCGCCTACTGCGTCGGGACGCATGTCTACGCCGTCGAGAGAGGAGTCTGCGTCAGGCTGGGCATTGGTGTTTGTGATTAGACCTTGTGCTCGTCTGTTTGCACGGATAGCACGGGCTTCAGCTGCTTCAGCTCCAGCCATATCGTCAGTCCGGATGATAGTAAAGTTGCTTAAATAGGGGATGTACGTCGGCAAAGGAAAGGATACAGATTACTCTAGACGGTGTTTGTCGCTGTGGTGGAGATTAAAGCGTGGGGAAGATATAGATTATGGCAGTATGTGGTGTGAGATGGATAAGATTCGAGTAAGTTAATGGAAATTTATTATTTGCTAATGCTTGTTTTATAGGTGTACTTGTTGAACAAAGGACTAGGGAACACCTGTTCAAGGTTCATTGTTCAAGGTTTATACGGTTTATATAAGGAGAAATTATAAGTAGAAAAATTATAAGTAATAGTTTCAATTTCGAGTTGAAGACTCTAGAATGAATAGATTAGAAAAAGTAAGGATAAAGATGATGTGAAGGATGAATAGCAGTCTAGTGGGACAAACTCAAGATAGTGCCTACTGATATTTAACTTGCACGTTCTTGTTTCTCTGAATGAAGACATTCAAGCGTTTCTTGATATGGTCTTGGATTCTCTCAAATCTATCTATCTTGGGATGAAGAGATTCCTTTTGTGTGTCCCGCTCTCTCTCTATTTACCTCCATTTGAGTGATCTTTCTAAAGATTGCGCTCCTTTCTTTTTCATGGACGAATCTCACAATGCGTGCCTTTTGTTCAGAGGCAACCATTTCTGCCTTAAATGCTCTACTTGTAATTCCGGTAGCCTTCCAATCTTCTAAAATTCCACAATTAGCACACAGTTCTTGAACTTGAGGGGTGCCAGTTTCTGTCTTGGTTAAAATGCCCGTAACTACGGTCTTCTCGGGTACCACGGCAGCTGGTATTGGAGAGCTTTGAGCTGTGGCCCCTCCTTTTGTCACCGCAATCTTGGCTTGTTCTACTTGTAATGAATACTCCGCAACTACAGTCCGGATCGGCCTACTGCTGTCCCATCTAATTACTGCTCCGTTTGATAAGACGTAGGTGTTATTATGCTCCGTCACAAATCCATATTGATATCTCTTTGCTTATCCGGGCACCAATTATGACTATGTCCTTCCTTTCCGCAGTAATAACACATTCTTGAAACTCTCCCCGTGGAGGTTTGTTGCTTGGTGGTGGTGGTCCGTAAGGTCCGTTTGATGGCTGTTGATTACTGTTTGCCTAGAACTGTCCAGATGAAGTATTTCATTGAGAGCTGGAATTATAACCTCCACGTCCTCCTTGAAAGCCGCCATATCCTCCTCTGTTTCCGCCGTAACCTCCTCTCCTTCTAGTCATTCAAAAATTAGAGTATTGGCCTCCGTTTTGATTGTTGGGACCTGGACCATTGTTATTGGTGTTTTGTCCGCCTTGCTGTCCACCTCTAAAGTAAGTAGATGAATTAAACTGCGCCGGGGGCCTCTATTTTGAGCCGCTGGTCCGTAGTTGTTTTGAAAACCCTCATGGACTTGTCCGTTTGAATTTGCTGCCAATGGTCCATTCAATCCTTGTCTGCTCCATGCAGCAAACTGTTGTACTAATTCACTGATAGTTGCTTCATCCGCCAACTTAACACCAATCTTCTTGTTCAATCTTTCAATTTTTAATCCCCGTCTCTCTTCATCCTTTTGCACGACTTTCTCCTTAAGCTCCTTGTCCTTCTTTGTCTCTACTTCTTTCTTCCCACGTAACTCTTTGAAAACTAATTCCACTTCCTCCTGTCCCACTGTATAAATAGTCTTCTTCAATATCCTCCACCCAGGCAACCGGTGCCTTTGATCCTTTGTCTTCTGTAAATCCCCGTCATCTCGTAGCTTCTCCTTAATTTTCTTCTGCATACTGTCCAAGAATGCTCTATAATAATGATTACAAATCTTGTCCTCCAAATCGATGTAATCATACTTCTTGAGATAGACAAGTATGCTGTCAAACTTGTGTCAAAAACCTTTGCATTCCAGTTTTGAATCAGTTCCACCATTCCCTTTGTACTCCAATGCCAACTCCCTTAAATCCTCCACCGTATACTTTGGCACCTCCTGTATTGAAGCGTACTGATCCTTCATTTCCGTCTTCAACAATTTCCAATCCCATTCCCCTTCTCCCCAACCTTTGAGTTCCTTAATTTCCTCCTTCAAATCCTTCCCGTTCACAAAAGCGCAAACCTGCATTGCCATATCTACACCACTAGCACCATCCACGGTTGCCGCCACCTCAAAATCTTGTAAGAATTTTTGAACATCATCCGCCCGACTAAATCACAACTCCAAATCTTGTGGCTCAATTTTAACGACTTTCTCCTTGCCTTTCTAATTCTTCCTCTATTTCTTGATTTCCACATCACCATCATCCTCCGAACTTGATCCGTTGTCACCACTACTATCCAAACTTGAACTACTACTACTATAACATTCCTTCTTCCCTTTCCCTTTACTTTTCTTCTTAGTCTTTTCCCGTGTTTCCTCCTTCAATTTTGCGTCCTTCAACAATTTCAACACCCTTTTCATATGTTCCGCCTGTATTTCTGCCTCCCTTACATATTCCTCCGCGCTTAATCATTCCTTCCACCTCATCGTACAAAACTAATTCGTCCTTCCATTTTCCTTCCAACACTTTTCCTTTTTCTGGACCATCATCATCCGTCTTGTCCCTGCTCTCCACTTTCTCCCGATATAACCCCTTTTGCCCTGACATAGATCCTTCCTGATTACTACCTGCTGCACTTCTATTTCCTACTACTGACAAAGCCTCATCCGCCACACTTTGAATCAAGCTTGATCCTTGTCCAAGATTGTTTTGAGACAACATGCTGAGACTTGAGAATTTACTGAGTTTTGAATTGAGATTTTGAGATTTATTGATTTTCAATGATAAGATGATTTGTTGATTTGTTGAAACCACAATGCGGAAATGTACCTGCAGAGACGCAGAAGTTGTTTCGAGTTGCCTGGGCAGAGTCACCAGATGTAGTACTCCTACGCAGTCTAGCATAGGCTGAGCCGGTGAGGGTACATATTACCACTTGAGAGAGTTGGTAAGACTTTGGTGCGGTTAAGCTGCCCTCAACCTTTATTTTATTGCAGTTCAAAAAGAACGTGAAGCAATTCTAAACAATTTCTATCTCTACGAATTTCCACCGTCACACTTTCTAAATGATTTGGCCGGATCCCGATGATACCACTCACACCCCCACACGAGGTTGTGGCGTAATTTTATGTTGAGTTTGGTGTCTTCAATGTGTTAGTACACGTGTAACAGTTCCAGGCCTGGAGCTGACTCCTGGACCCAGACTTGACCCCGCCTTGACTTGTATCAAGAGGCGGGCTGGCGATGTTTGATTTTTTGATTTTGAGGTCGACGGTCTGACAACCTCTTTTCAACACAGCTCAGCAGAAATACAAAAAAACAATAAACCAAAACAAAAGCAGCAACACAACACTTTCAAGTCACTAGCACGACCCAATTGATCCTTTCTTTCTAAAGGTAAGTTCCTTCCTTTCTAAATCTTTTAATCTTTCTTTTAAAAACTAATAATAAAAAACCAATGGTTGATCTGTTTCTTTTCTTTAGACTCTTCAATAGGACACCCAAACCATAAACTCAAACACTGACACAAAAAAAACGCACACCAACAACTAACGCGCCCACAATAATTGATCAGTAGACAAAAAAAAACCCTCAAAACACCAACCGATGCCTCCTTTTTATATCTTTTCACCGCATCAACCACAACTCAGCCTAAGCTCCTTTTATAATACTATTGATCAGATCCTTTCCCCTTTTTTTCAATCTGTGAGTTTTCTATTTTCAATTGTTTCCTGTGTTATTATTGACTCAATCCTTGGATCTTTCTTTCACAGCTCCTTCAATCTGATTCCACCCTTCTATTTTTTAGTACCACCGTCATTTGATTCAATCGATTGATACGTTGTTTTAGGTAAGTCCTATTCATTCATTTTCTTCTCACCTTTCTTTAGATTGTTTTATATATATTCTAATAATGATTTGATCCCTTCTTTTCTAGGTTGCATCCGCTTGCTTTTGTAGATCGACCACGTGGATTGTTTTAAAATTTGTAAAATTATTAATTTTATTTTTCTCTAGCTTTCCCAGTCCCTGCTCTTGATCCTTTGGTCTCAATCAATTGATCAATCTTGTTAGTAAGTTTTTTTTTTTTTTGTTTTTTGTTTTATTGATTGCTTTTTATATTCTACAGTTGATTCCTTTCTCAGCTAGGTCACTTCCGTTGGTATCCGTCAACTCCCATTGCCTCCACCTTTTGATTCCGACGCTCGATCTNAATATAGCTTGATACTATAGCTTGATTGATCAATCCATTTCTTGTGTTTGATGTAAGTCTCATCCCTCCTCTCAATTATCTCCACTCTTTGCTAACTCACTCAGTTTTTGCCTTCTATTTTCTTCCATCCTTTGTTTATCTTTGTAATTCAATTTCTATTTTTCTTCTTCATTCCTATTCTCATGATGTCTTTTCACTTTTAATCTCATTGTTGATCTTTTTGGTTTCAATTTTTGATGTTCTTCATGTATGTGGACTATTTTGATATACTTATGCTATTGACTTTAGATTGAGTGAGTAGACTGAATTGTGAGATCATGTGATCTTTTTAGAAACAGAATTGAAATGAACTAAACATAAAAAATAAAAACAATAAGGTGATCCGCTGAGAGTTGAACTTGAGCCAGCCTGGAGACAATGAGATCAGTCTACGTGAGTTGTGAGTAAGTGAACGTGTAAAGGAACTTGATGGTCTACTTAGGCATTTGAGTGAGTATAAAAAGAAGGCAGGAGAGATGGTTTGATTACCACAACATGCAAGCCACCCTATCCCAACTGGTTTAGGAAACGTGCCGTTACACTCTATGGAACAGTTTCTTGCTCTACAGCTGGTCAAGCNCCAGTGGAGGCTCTTTGGTTGCTGCACTTATCTTCCATCCAGGCTGCCACAGTTTCTGAAGAGAAGCAATCAGCAAAGTCTACCACCAAACTGCCTGTGGTCTACAGCTTGCCAAAGTACGTACAACTCTTCCATTGCATCTTTTGGTGCCAGACTGATACATCAATTTTGCTTCTAGGTTGCAAATGGCAGCAGCAAAATGCAAAAAAGCCTCTTGATGTCTCCCAAAAGAGTCCCACTTAAAATCACAGTGCCAAAAAACAGCATTGACAGCATCACAACGGAGATGATGTAGGTGCAATTTATTCTTTTTACAAGCAAAAGCAAATGAACTAACTTCTTGTGTGGTAGCTTGCAATGTGAAGCCGCCCAACACAAAACAATGGCCTATTTCAATGACGGACAGCAACAGAGATGGGATGAGTTTGTAGCAGGGAGACTACCAGTGCAGATGGTGCTGCCAGAAGTGCAGTACACCCCAGGAAGTAAAAGTCAAACCAAGTGGGGGTAAGTGCAATTCATCACGTTTTCATTCAGCATGATGATTCAACTTGTTGTTTTCCAGCCTACCAGAAGAGGTCAACACAAAAGAAATTTGTCTGGAACTACAACTGATTGAAAACTGGAAGAAGTTCATTGCCCACAGAGGACCTTGATTACTGAAGCAGTTAGGGTCTTGATTGTCCTTGCAAGAACAGAAAACCACAATTAACAAGGTGTCCAACTTGCAGCTGATTTGGCCTTCCCAAAAGAGAGTCTTAATTGAAGCATCGTATGTCCCTTTTTCAACCAATTGGTCAATGGACTTTGGTCTCAAGCTAACTCAATCCTTCTTTCACAGCTTGAAGGATGAAGCTGCAAAACACCAGAGACTGGAGACAATTAAAAAGTACCACCAGGAGAAGTACATGAAACCTTTTAGCTCACCAGAGAATCATTTCTTGCTTAAGACCAAGAACAACACTCAACATGTCAAGGTAGCGGATCAGCCTGACCACACATCCAATTTGTTGGTATCCCATGACTTGGCTTTGCTAGGCCCTTTATTTGCAGACAGTGGTAAGGTCCCTAAGCTCATAGATGTTCAAAGCCATTTCTGACAATGCAATCTGTCTATTGATAGGTGGACAGGTTGACGCTGGCCTAAAACCAGCCTTTCTGTGTCTCCTTCTCCCTCCTCTCACTCTATTGGAATCAACATCCACTGTTATAATCAATTCTGCTTTCACCCCTAGTCCACTCTCATATTTGCTCTATTATAGGTAAAATGTTGGTATTACATTGGGGGTGATTTAACAATCACCATCCTTGCTCTGACCTGGCCTTGTGGTGAGGTAAGTGCTATGTGGGAAATCACCGCAGCATGCCATTTCTTTGGTTTGTCTAAACCAATTTTATGGTTTATGCAAACCAATCATTTAAATGCTACAGGTGCCCAAAGGGACAACAGCACCTGTATAGTTCCATAAAATCAGAGGTTGAGTAAAGGGAACGCAACACTTCTGGATACATTTGGTACTGTAGGAAAATACAAGTAACCCAATGCTTTTGAGAGTAAGAAAATAAATTCTTACTACTCAACGGAAACTTACCACTTTTCATTCCAACCAATCCTTCTTCCTTTTCTCACTAAGAAATAACAGGTAAAATCACCACACAATCTACTTTTTGTTTCATTTCACAATCTTTCTTTCTCAATACCCAGTCCTTGTCAATCATTTCCCTCTAAAACAACCTTTTTTAAAAACTTTTCATAAAATATAAACCTCCATATTTTCAAAATAAACAATGTCCGCCCAACAATTTGGTGATGATTTACATGATGATGACTCATAGGCAATAGAGAAGGCAATGGTGAAATAACTTCAACCAGCAAGGAAACGTCACAACCTATAGGACATACTAGATCTGGAGGTCAAAAGGAAGGTACAAGGGAGGAATCAGGAAAAGAGCAAGGAGAAGACAAAAGTGGCAATAAATGCAAAGGCAATGGTAGGAGAGGAGGTGAAGAGAAGAATAAGAAGGAAGAAGTGGGAAGGGGCAACAGTGGAGTAGAAAAAAACATAAACAATTCCAGAGATGGAAATGAGAAAGATAGCAACACTAGAGTAGACAAACAGGAGTCAGCAGATAGAGAAAGTGAAGAAGAAGATGCTGAATTAGGCAGACTGTCAGGTAGAGGTAAGTCATAGTTTCTTTCCCTGTTGTTTCTTGATTTTTCTCTGTCCTCACTTCATCAGCTAGTTGTGATTTCCATCGTGATATGATCCATCTGATTCAGACCCCTAGTCACACAACTTTCCATTATTTATCTCAGATATTTTTCACTTCTAATCAAACTAGAGAATTAAAGAAAGTGAAAAGAAAGAAACATTGATTATCAATTGTGAACAACTCAAATACACTAAGTGATGAATATCTAACCATATCTGATGGGGTTCATATATGTCTGAACTACCCGAAGAGGTCAAAGTAAAACCTTCATAAAAGGCAAGGTGGAAAAAGGATGAAAAGACTAATAGTGGGGTTCAAGTGGGCCAAAAAGTGTCTAAAATCTTATGCACTTTGGCCTCCCACCCCTTCAAAATTCATTTTTTTGGAAAATCAAATGCTTTCTGATAGTGTTTTCAAAACTTGAAATCTTGAAGTAGAATTTTGATGTGGGGAGCTTTGTATCTTAGGAAATTTTCCAACTTGAACCCCACTATTGATAGTGTTAAAAAAACCTACCCAAAAATAAATGTTGAAAAGATTGTTAGAAAGATAATTGAAGCCCAAGACGAAAGAAAGAAAGATTGAATAGCTATGCTTACAAAATGTGTTTGTGTTCTTTCAAAAAGATAGGAAAAGTGGTTGAGAACATGAGAGAATCCACAATCATAGAATCAATGCATGCAAAGTGGATTAATGCCATCCAGACAACTTTCCTGAAGAGAAACATTCCTCAGTATACTGTCCTGTTGGAACCTTATAAGAACTGGTGTGAAGGAGAAGACACAGAGGTCAGAAGGCTCAATCTATGTGATTTGAATTTGTGAAGAACAAATCACCAAGATACCTGAAAAATCAAAAGACAACTCAAAGTCTAAAATCAAACCCAACACAATCATGATAGAAGGAGAAGAGGTTAGGCATCATTTAACAAACTCATCCGACTATTTTTGACAAATTGATGATACTTAAAAACCTTCACGTACCAGTTTCATTTTTTTGCCCTAAATGGCTCCTGCATGATACATCCCATACAAGGACAAAGAGAACTAAGACCATGAGCTGCGCATCAGATACAATTCTCTATAACAGCTATCATGTGAAAAACAAATATTGGTTAAGCTCTGCGGAATGGGAAGTATGGTACAACTTGATGGTGAAATACCAAACCTTGAAATAAGACATGCTACACAGTCAGAATTCCTCCCCAATAGCTCCTAGATTGCTTGCTCATAAAGAAAATGTCCTCCAATTGAAAGCTGATTGTGATGGGAAGTGGACACCTGCAATGTGCTATGACATAGTCCACCATTGCAATGTTTGGGCAAATTGCTTAGCAAGTGGAGCTATGGCAGATGTAAGAAAGCGAAACAAGAGATTAGCAGAACTGTCTGAAAGAGACCCAAAAAAAGTGGAGACTACAAGTAAGAAACTTGACTTACATTTCTTTCAAAAAGACAAAAGCCGTAGATCCTGACTGTAATGTGTTTGTGGTTGTTCTTTATAGTTATGTCAATAATCCGTTCATCATCGGAGGCCTTGTGCAAAACATCAACCCCCTGGATGGGATGTTTGGTCCTTTGTGGGATACCCCCGGGGCGGCAATCAACAACCATACCAAGATGTTGACAGGTAGAGGTGTNATCAAATGGTGTGTTACTGGCGGAATCAGCAGGAGCAAGTGTAGTGAGATCCTAGCAAGCCTATAAAGGAAGGCATCTTGACCTGTACTATCATGAAAGAAAACATCAATATTCTAAACAGCCTTATAACCAAATGAGTCATCAGAATTTCCAGAATTGCACCCATCATCAACCTTTCATGTTGAACCAGAATGGGAGGGGCCAATTCAGTAGAGGGAGAGACCTTTCATGTTGAACCAGATTGGGAGGGGCCAATTCTGTAGAGGGAGAGGTTGCGCCCACAATGCCCATGCAAGTGGAAGTTGATTTGCAATAGGACCTGGCAGCTCTCAAAGTTTGGTGATTGAACCAACCATGGTTTCAGAGGTCATATTTCCTGCTACCTCACAACCTTAGCAAGTTAACAAAACAATGAGAGAGAGACAGTGAAACAAACATCCCCATATATATTGAATTTGATGGTTGTTGAAGAAAAAAGGATCTCTCATATCTTTTGTATTCCTTCAAAGAACATTGTCTTTCTTAATCCTCTGCTTGATAAATTTGTGCAGCATTTTGTTTTGAGAGATTGTTTGCTCAGACTGATGAATTTCAATGTTGTTGTCATGGTGAGTCTATGTCTGCGTGATCTTGTAGTTCTCCTGTTCCTTTGAAATGTATTGAATCTGCCTTAATTAAATCCCCAAACTCTCAACTACACCCAAATGAACAATTGGAGGCATATTTTGTTGACAACCCTGGCAGCTTGAAGTATTGGCCAGAGGGGGTGAAATGTGAGACAAATTTGACAGAATAGAGGTTACTCTTAGAAGATTGCGGATTGACCAAGAAGTGGAACAAGATGTTGATGGGACCCACAGATGGCTTCCACAAAGGTATCCCAAACCACACAATCCACAGTATGAAATGGTTTGCACCAGACAACCATTGATCTGCTTGAGCTGTCCACGATAAGATCATGGCAAACCTGTTTGAGGAATGTTGTTTAGGTATAATATTTGGTCCTTTCAGCCACGAAGCAGTTTACAGACAGTGGGGTTTCTTTAGATCTAATCCCATGGGAAGTGTGGTCAATAACAATGGCTCTTTGTGAATGATAAAGGATTGGTCTTCCCCTTGTAATGATTGTTCAAAGGCAATTGAGAAACTTATAGAGAATTCAAAAGACAGACAAGAATCTGACTCAGAAGATGAAAAGATATTTAGCTCTTCAAATAATAAATCACTCACATTATGATTCAATGACAAAAATGCACCCTTGGTAAAGCCATTTGTAGACAAATCTGACTTTGAGACTACGTGGGATGACTTTTGGGTGGTAGAAGCCTAATTCAAGACCAGCATTGGTTTTGTTTTATTGTTAGCTATTGTTGATTGGTTGAAAGCTTAAAGAGAAGGACCTACTCATTTGTTGCAATGGAGGTATTTGACCATTGAATATTTCCAGGGGTACATTTGGGTAGATACAAGGATAGATTTGTGAGATGTTGCGGGTTGTGGTACCTTTGGCTGGATGGCGGACACATGGAAATAAATCATGAAGTCTTTATTCAACATTGATGATGTGTTTCAATGGGTAAATGACAGTTTGTTTGTGAAGTAAGAAGGCGAACTTAGTAGCCACTTGTTTTCCTTTCACAGTNATCCTTGTCACATCTATCATGACTCCAACTTCTTTCCCTGTGACTAGCAAATCTATCACCACCATAACAATCATTACAACACCAGCAGTTTTTGATTCCATCTTCAAACTGTCCCTTATAACCACCGCTTCCTTTTTCCCGTTGCCTTTGTAGCTACTAGTTTTGGTGTGTTGGTTGGTGTCCTTTGATTGTGAAGTGGACCGACTGGCGTGTGTCAAGGTTTTGGG
>KZ141949.1:0-10323 GCA_002157035.1 Melampsora medusae f. sp. deltoidis
GAGGTAAGATCACACTCGAAATCATTGTGGATGATGTTAGCGGTTTCACCTCTCGAGACTTTTCTTCTGTTCACTGTCAACTTCGGATCTCTTCACTTGTTGGTCCATTGAAACCGGGAGTAGAAGAACAAATCTTTAGTTCAGCAGCTGTTGATTTACCATGCGATCATCATGAATTTCATCTGAAGCAGACTACTACCATTACCATCTCAGAACAAGTCAAGGCTCATCTGGCGTCTCGGTGTGTGCCTATTGAATTCTTTGGACAATTGATGCCGAGTTATCTTGAAAAGCTAGAAAGGTTTGATGAAAAGAAATTAACAGAAACTAAACCAAGTCTTCTACTCTCTAGTCCGGCTTCAGATGTTGGAAATTCGATTTCGGATCCTAATTCACCTCTTCCTCCAATGTCACTTATGGAACTTACTAGTTCTTCATCAAGTTTAATGAGACAACCTGAAACTGAATTTGTTTCTGAACAACATCACCATGTGTCAAGTTCGATTCAAATGCTAGAACTTTCTGCAAATGGAGATTACTTACCCACCCCCATCGTATCTCAAAACGCACTTGATCCAGGAGCATTTTTTGTACGACAAGGACTTCAACGAAAATTGGCCATCAAAGTGTCACATAACTCTGGACGACAATTTCCGTGGATCAAAATCGGAACTGTTGAATTAAGTAATGTAAGATTGTTAGATGGACAAGGTAGAATTCATGGACCTAAAGTGAACAAAGTGATTAGTTTAAAACCTTCAAATAAGCCGATCTCTAAATTCGAAAGTGATGGAACTTCATCAATTGTTTATGTTGGAAATTGGGATACAGGAGCACATGACTCAACTTATTTAAATCGAGTCACTTTGAATGAACAAAGAGTATTAGTTGAATTGAAATGGAAAATCGAATGTGAAAATTGTGAAGAACCAATTGAATTTAAAATCGATTTAGGATTAACTATCAAAGAAAGAGATCAAAGACCTCCTTTAACGATTTTAAGTTTTTTACGATCTACTAAGATTTTAGATCGATCTAATTATTTGTTTATGGTCAAACTTTCACCTGTGCTAATCAAAAAGGTTTCAGAGATCTGGAGATTGAATACGATCTTTCAATCTATTAATGGTGAAGAAAGTTTAGGGAATTGGAAACCTAGAGATATTTCAATCTTACAAGAGTTTTGGAAGTTCAAAGAATTAATGGAATTGAAAGTTGCCGTAGGATCTATTCGAACTGTTTTAAGTTATTTGAATGGGTCGGGTCCTTCTACTTCTTCTTCGGCTGTTACTTCACCTCTTAATGGAAAACATTCGATTTGGGGTGAAACAAATGGGAATGGGTTTGAGTCTCCTTTAGGATTACAACAAGATGTCGATTTATTTAAGATTGGTAAGAGTTTAGAATTATGGCAAAAACAATTCGGACCTAAACAAAAGGTAATCATCCAAATTAAACTAATTTAAAAAATCAAAGATTGTGAAAAAGTGAATCGATTGATTGATTTTTGATTTTTTTTTTGGATTGTGTTCTAGATGATCTTAGTACAAGAACCTGGAAGATCAAATCCTACTAGATCATCACCATCAGGAACAGATCTTTTACTTGAATCTCAACTTTTGTCTCCTATTGCTTTGGAAAAGATGAAGTCAAATTCGTTACAATGTAAATCGAAACGAGATAAAAGGATGACTGCTGAAGTCTTTTTGGTACCTCGAACGTAAGTTGATTTCGGGGATGATCCATTGATTGAAAAGGCCAGTATGCTTATGTGATTGGGTTTGGGTTTTTGATCACAATAGTGATAATGTTGTCAAGAGAGGATATATGTTTGTTTTGAGAGATCCTACTAGTGATGAATGGGCTAAACGTTGGTGTAAGTGAAGCTTTTTTTTGGACATTGGATCGGGGGTTTAGGGATTAAGATTGTTGCTTCTTTTTTTTCGATTGGTGGGTTGGGTTTAGTTGTATTGAGAAGACCTTATTTGTATGTATATGAAGAGAATGATGAGGTTAAAGAAGTCGGAGTGATCAATTTGAGTAATGTTCATGTGGATTCGAATTTAGAATTGGAAAAGATGTTAGACGTATGTCTTTTTCTTTCTGTTTCTATTTTTTCTTACATTAGATTTACTGACTTGGTTTTTGGTTTTTGGTTTTTGATGATTTGATTGATAGAGGAAAAACGTTTTTGCACTTTATTCTTCGACTAATTCATATTTCTTTCAAACTCAATCTTTGAAAGATTTACAAATTTGGACTAATTCAATCTTTCCTCAATCGTTATAAATAGTAGAACAAAGAACCGGAAACGAATCTGGTTTTGATTTTATTTCTTTGGTTTTGATTATCATTGTTTTTTTTGTGTAAGAGAATTAGGATCTGCAGGGGGGAAAGGAGACAAAGAGAGAATGTTTTTTGGAAAATGGGGAATTGTAATTTTTTTTTGTTTAGCAGAAAGCTTGGAAGTGAGGATACATATATTGCATTAACGGGTTGGGTTTCGTTTCATATTTGATTTATATTGATTATTATTAGTTAGAAGTTTTGTTGGTTTTTGTTGGTTTTTTTAAAGCTGCTTATGTGTGTAATTGAATTTGTTTTTCTTTAATCTTTTTTGAGATACTTTTCCGTATATATGTTTGAATCTTTTTTTCTTTGATTTACTTACAAAAAGTGGGATAGATATTAAAATGAATAAAAAAAGTTTGATTGAAGAAAATTTTTGTGAGCTTGATCAATATACTTAGTTGGTTTTTGATATTTTGATGAGTTTTTGGCGAGTTGGAATTCGATGGCCGTTTCCTTGGGTCTTTTTGTGGTTATCTTTATATGGATTCTTTCATTTATGAGCATGTGTGAGAAGGCCCTCAAACTTTAATCTTTTTTGTTTTTCTGCAAAATTTACCTCGCTCAAGCCTCGAGCCTTTGGCGAGGGAGAGGGACTTTGTTAAGTTTGCAAAATTTTACCTGTTTGGATTATGATTTTGATATTCACCCTTCGGAGTTGCTTGATGCCAAACGCTTTTTGAGAACCTAATAAATTGCTTCGTATCAGCTTGTTCTTTATGAAGTCTTAACTTTTCATAGTTTTGAGATGAGATTGAGTGTGTGAGAGTGCGGACAAACTTCGTCAAAGTTGTTTTTCGATAATTTATTCCAAAGCCTCCTAAAGCCTCTCACGTACGGGACGTCTAGGACGCTCTGTCGGAGTCTCCATGGGCACAGCCGGGATGAGCCTGGAGTCATTATTTCAGATTTCAAGGTTTGTGAAGTGTTTCCTTTCATCGTGCAACATACACACACCATTGTAAATCAAAATGATTTCTTTCCCGAAGCGAGTTTTTAACAAATCTTTTCAAAAGTAGTCAGTCGAGAAGGAAGTTTCGTGGTCAGACGCGTCTATGTCACTTCGATGAGTCGACTCCTGCCCTTAAGGCTGATTGCGAACCGATGGGAGGGGACATTCCAAAAGGTATGTAGTACTCATGGATATCGAAATCATAGAGGCGCGGAAAAGGATTCCCGCAGACTCCAGACTCCAGAGGCTTTGGTGCATTGGAATTTGAACGTGATCTGGACCACTTCAGGAGATCCTGGCCATGGCGAGAATGTTAGAACTTGATGAGGTCAAGGCTTTTGACAAGGGCATAGGTCGCTCGTGGCGTGCCAAGTTCATCGTATGCTATCATGAACCCTTGAGATCCTTGTCAAAGCAGCCCGCAGTCTTCCTCAAGGCGATTTCACAATTCACCACTTAAGCTCAATTGTAATGCTCACCTCCCCTCTTCACACACTTATTATTTCATAAATTTCATCAAGTTATCTGTTTATCTGTCTAAAAATCATCAAACTTTTTTTTGTATTTCGATCGTATAGCGGCTCAAGTCCTGCCAGAGTGTGTTCCTAATTGTCTCTTGGGCCTCTTTCTTACTCGATCGTGTTTCCACTTATTTTGTATTTTCAGTTGTAAAAGACAGTTTTTCTTTTCTTATTTTCGACATCCCACTCACTTAAAAGATCAAGGATCAGACCATCAGATTAAATCAATCAATCCTCTTGATAGCCTTCACTCTTCCTCAATTCCTACTTCAACAAATACCTACCTCGACCTCTTCTTTTCCCCGCCTGTTTAGACCTACCTTGATAACTCAACAGATCCAGAATAACCACTTTCATATCGTATCACAATTTACTTGCATCGTCTTCCACACTCTTAATTTTTTTCGCTGAGGAATTTCCTCTAGATCTTCAGACTTGAAGATAAGCTTATCTTTCATCAACTCAATCCAATCAATTTAATCAAAAACATATAACAAGATGGATGAAAAAGATTCACTAAAGGATGCCGTTCACGTAGGAGCTAACTACGGCTCAAGGTATGTTGAAGATGAAGAAAAACAAGTTGGTTTCGCAACGTCCAGTCGAACACCTCGTGTGGACGCTCTTAACCGACAACTCAGAATCGAACGTACAAACAGTATCAGTCTTGCTACTGCTCCACCTAGAACTGCTCCTGGCACTACTTTTCCTGCTCTCTACAAGACTATGAGTATTCAAGTTGAAAATGTTGAGAATTCTAAAATGATTGATCCTAAAAAAGAAGGGAAACAAGCCACTGGTTAGTTTTCATTTTCACTTCTCATACATAGATATATTTTGAAAAAAAAATCAAGTTTTCTAACGTTTTCTTTTCGAATTTGTACATCTAGATTTGGCTAACCTTGAATTCCATGCGATCAGTGTTGACGATTTACTCTCAAGATTAGCAACTTCAAAAATCCATGGTTTAGATCAAAATCAAGTAACACGTAGAGTTTCTCAATATGGTCCTAATGTGATCTCGCCTCCTCCTAAAAACATGGCGAAGAAGATTTTCTTTTATGTTTTTGGTGGTTTCGGTTCACTTTTGTTTGTGGCAAGTTTGATTTGTTTTTTAGCTTGGTATGTTTCCTTTAATTTTTTTGTTCTTTCAGACTATTTTTTATTATATGATGGAACTGACCAGGAGATAAAATCGTATCAACGAAAATGTGCAAAAACAGGAAACCGATTGGAGAGCCCGATGTGAGTCTTTCTTAAACAACTTTTAAGATGAAACCGGAAATGCGATTCTGATCTTGAAACTTTTATAGCCTCAATCTGCCAATTTAGTACTAGCCATCGTCCTCCTACTCGTGATTGTGATCCAAGCAATCTTTAACGCTTGGCAAGACAATGTGACATCCCGAGTCATGGCATCTATTTCAAACTTGGTAGGAGCCGAAGCTCTTGTACTAAGAGATGGAAAACTGGCTACTGTTGCTGCTTCTGAATTGGTTCCCGGTGATCTGATCAAGGTAAGGAGTAGAACGTATCTTTCTCAAAATGCCAACTTCTTGAAAACTTACGATGTATTCTTTCAGATTACTTTGGGATGCAAACTTCCAGCGGATCTTAGATTAATTGATATCTCTAGTGACTTGAAGTTCGATCGATCAATCCTCACTGGTGAATCTGATGCCATTCCTGCTGCCATCGATTCAACCGATTGCAATTTCCTCGAAACCAGAAATGTTGCTCTACAAGGTTAGTTCAACACTCAACCATCTTTCTCAAGTATGTCATGAGCACTGACTTGATGTGAATTATTAGGTACTTTATGTACCAGTGGAAGTGGAATGGGTATCGTTGTTCAAACAGGTGACAATACTGTTTTTGGTCGGATTGCAAAATTAAGTAGTCAATCTTCTGGTCGTAGAACCACTCTAGAAGCAGAAATTTTACGTTTTGTCACGTAAGTTCCATAGAAATCACATCGATATCCAGTCTTTGAACTCTTTGGTTCTCATGTTTTTTAATTTTGTACAGCATCATCGCCAGTTTGGCAATCGTCGTCGCTTCCTTGATCATCATCTTATGGGCTGCATGGTTGAGAGTGAAATACCCCAATTTTATTTCTGTTAGTGGACTACTTATCAACGTGGTTAGTGTCATGGTGGCATTCATCCCAGAGGTATGTATCATTTCCTACCTAGAAAAAACTGTGTAGTACGTGACTAACGTGGTCAATGTGTCATAGGGTTTACCGGTTTGTGTCACCCTATCTTTGACAGTAATCGCCAACGCTATGAGGAAAAAGAAGGTCAGGAAATTCCAGATCATCTACAAATGGACCAATTCTGAAGTTTTTCTTGCTCTTATTGTATAGGTCCTTTGCAAATCGCTCGCCACCGTCGAAACGCTTGGTGCTGTTGAGTAAGCTTTTGAATATTTTACATTTTTTGCGGTCACAAGCTGATCATTTTATTTCATTTTGTAGTGTGCTCTTAAGTGACAAAACTGGAACTTTGACTACAGGAAAGATGACAGTCACCAATCTCGCATTCGGAACTACGTATATGTCAGCCAGTGCAGCCAAGGAAGCCATCCGTTCAGATGACAAGATTAAGGGAGATGACTCCAATTCCTCACACGCTCTCAAGGATTTAGCTTGTCTTAGAGATTTGGCAGCTATCGCGGCTATCTGTAATGATGCGATGTTTGAGGACCAAGAGCCAGTTAACCAGATGGACATTGAGACAACTAAAGTGAACGGAGATGCAACAGGTATTTCCTTTACCTTCCACTCGGAAAGCTTCCATATCCGATTTTTGATCTCTAACATTGGGATTCGCGCTTAGATTCTGGGCTCCTGAAATTCTCTCAATCTATTCAATCTGTCTCTCAATCAAGAGAAAGTTGGAAGGAAGTCTCCAAGATCGCCTTCAACTCCAGTAAATCAATTCTCATATCTTTTGGTGATGTGATAATTGGATACTGATCAAAGTTTTGCTTCTTCCCGAATAGAGAACAAATTCGCCATGAAACTCATGAAAGCAGAAGCCAGAAATTCTTATCCTGGTGGAGTTATAACCTCGGTTGCATCGTGTGCCAATTCTATGGTGATCTTCGTCAAGGGGGTGCGTAATCTCATTCAACAGGGACATTTTCTCCGTGTTGAAAGCTTGTGACTGATCAATAACTAGAACTTTAGGCACCCGATGTTTTGCTTCCGAAATGCTCCTCGCTTGTTGATTCGGACGGAACTGAAGTCGAACTCACTAAAGGTCTTGTCCGTAGCTTGATCAAATCGCAAGAGCGATTTGCTTCCCAGGGAGAAAGAGTTCTTCTCCTTTCTCGAAAAGTCATCCCGCTTGATTCCCTGGATATGGATTTGATCAATGATGTTGGATATCTTACCGGCTTGGTTTCTGATTTGACTATCGTTGGATTATTGGCTTTGACTGATCCACCGAAACATGACACAGCTGAGACGGTGAGTACCTTTGTCCAAAACCTTTTTTAGTCGAATCTAATTTGCTGACTTGCTTCTCAATCTTCCTGCTCAAGGTGAGAATTTGTCGTCGAGCAGGAATGCGCTTCTTTATCGTCACCGGAGACTTTGCTCTCACTGCGTAAGTGGTATTAAAACCTCATTGTACACAACCGATTTTACTTACTTATGATTCAAATCCTATCAGTGCTGCTATTGGAAAGAAAGTAGGAGTTATCACGACCGATACGCCTCATTTCTTAGTAGACCTTCCAAGAAATCAAGACCTAGATACCATTCCCAGTTACTCGGCAGATGATGTAGAAGGAAACATGCCACATGCAGTAGTCTTAACTGGATCTGATCTATTCCAAATGACCGATTCTCAATGGAAACAAACATTGTGTTATCGTGAGATTGTTTTTGCTCGAACTAGTCCTCAACAGAAGTTACAGATCACCAAACGATTCCAAGACGCTGGGTATGTCTTACAACTCTCTAACGACTCAACTCTCGCTTGCATGTCATACTTACGCCTTTACATCTTAGTCATACTGTTGCCGTCACCGGTGATGGAGGTTAGTCAATGTCTCATGAATGCTTGTCACGTGATTCCAAACATCTGATATTCATCTATTTCAATCTTGGTTTCTCAAGTGAACGATGCTCCTGCACTCAAGGCAGCTGATATCGGAATTGCTATGGGTGGTGGAAGTGAAGTGGCTATGGAGGTCAGTATCCGTGGTCTCCTAGCTCAATTTTATTAGCACTAACTATGCGCGATTTCGAAAACACAGGCTGCAGATCTTGTCCTCTTAGAAGGTGAGTAACAAATAATAAATCAAAGCCCTCAGTTCACATAGAGACTAATCTACTCATACTATCTTCTTATCTACCTAGACTTTAGTGCTATCGTCACTGCCATTGAGTACGGACGTATGTGTTTTGAAAACTTGAAGAAAGTTTGTCTGTATCTTCGTGAGTCAACTTTGACCCATAGAAAACGATTTGCTTCACTTGCTGAATTTTCTCTATCATAGTCCCGGCTGGTAGTTTCAGTGAACTCATGCCGATTCTACTCAATGTTCTGTTCGGGCTCCCACAAGCACTCAGTTCTTTCCAGATGATTATCATTTGTAAGTTAACTTCAGTAGTGTCTTCTTACTACTTTGATTGTGTATCTAAATCAATTATTAATATTTGATCGAGAACCATAGGCGTCGGAACCGATGTGTTACCTGCATTATCACTAATCTACGAAAAGCCTGAGTCTGATCTCCTCTTGAGGAAGCCCAGAGATCGCAAGAAAGAAAGATTAGTGAACTGGCAACTTCTGTTTCATGCATATTTCTTCATCGGTCTCTTAGAAACTCTTTGTGCAATGGTAAGCTTTATAAACTCTTGATCATCACGATCTGGAGAAGTTGTTGACATCAATTATCACTTTTCTTGCTAGGCTACTGCATTTTATTTTGGATTCGTCAGACACGGAATTCCGTTCTCTGCTATCTGGTTATCATAGTAAGCTGACTAGATTTGAATATCTTGTGTTTCGTCTTGACGTTTGGAAATTGAGCATCTTTACATTTATTTCTTTGGATATTCCAGCGGGAATGTCAGAGGCGTATCAACATATCGTCTGAATGAGGCAACATACCGGTGCCAAAGTATCTACTTCTTCTGCTTAGTATTCATGCAATGGGGTCAGTCTTAGTATACTCGTATTCAGGAAAAGAAGACCTATAAACTGATGATGAGATCTGTATCACCTTACAGGAAACTTACTTGCCACAAGAACCAGACGTCTTTCTATCCTTCACCAATCACCGATCTTCAAGAAGGCAACAAACAATTATTACCTTTTCCCCGCAATGTTATTTGCACTGGTTGTCACGGTGTTCTTTTCATATGTGCCATGGTTCCAAAAAGTCATGTTCACTCGTGGCGTAGCGGTCGAGAATTATGTCATGCCATGTAAGTTTTTTTTCTTTTTGCGGATTCATGATGATTTAAAAATTTTACTCACATTTGATCTGTCTTTCCTCGAATAACCAAATTTTAGTGGCATTTGCTGTTGGAATTCTTATGTGCGATGAAGTTCGAAAATATTTTGTTAGAAGATACCCTCGTGGTCCAATTGCCAAGATGGCATGGTGATCATGATAGCTTGGATCATTCATCTCCCATTTACATAAGCATAGGCATTTTTCAAGAATAAGGACTGCGTGTTTCTCTTGGTTTGTAAAGATTATGTTTACAATTTTTTGACCATCTACTGAATTACTTCGCATGTTGGAAAGTTTTCAATCAAAGTTGGATTGGTTTTTTGTTAGTAGTAGTAAGTAGTAGATAGTATCCAATTGTAAAAAGAAACCAATGGACTACCCCAAAAAAGTGTATTTTCTTGTTTTTTATGTTTGTAGTTTTCTGTTCAAATATCTTCTTCTTGTCTTCTATTCTAGACTAATCTATATATATATGTATTTCGATTGAATGTGTTGAACCCATTTGTGATGTAGTTGGAACTTGTTGATTTTGTTTCTTTTGCATGTGGTGTGATATATGAATTTTTAGCTTTTTGATGCACTTTTGACCATTAAACAACCTGATGATCAACTCCTTTCTTTTTGAGACAAGCATGGTTCGGGAAAAAGCCTGACATCTGCTTTGCTGATCAACTATGTGTGCGTACATATGCACGCGCACATAGTTACTTTGAGTACCGTAATTGNTAAATGACTCATGTGCAGAGCCAGTGTAAGTCGGTACAGACCCCACCCGGGGCTAACCGAAGTGGCATGCTCTTCAACTGGCCCCCCATCAGTGGAAGTGAGGTACCTTCTGTTGACTTTCGCCCTTCACCACGTTACCTTCGAAGTCATTATTTTCATTCTCCTCGATGGATGACCCTGAAGAGGTCAGCTTGAATGCAATCTTCAAAAAAAAGAAATCTCTAAAAACGAGGGAAAAATCGACACTGCGCAAGTCAAGTCATTCAAGTGTCGCCGATCCAACTTCTTTGCCGGCCT
>KZ141949.1:10340-25350 GCA_002157035.1 Melampsora medusae f. sp. deltoidis
GACTCATTCAACTGAAATCGCGGATGGGGATCAGCCGCTGGAAACCGAAGGAAATGTTGTGATCTCACGCGCTTCTAAGAAAAAATCGCTCAAGAAGACAAATTCATCATCTTCATTGAAAGTTAGGATTAGTCTCGGTACCCCACAGGTGCGAAACATTGCTTTACATTAATCTTGGAATATCCCCTCTCGCCTTTTGAAGATGACAGGGTATATGAAAACTTTAAGAAGTATATAGGTTGAGATCCGCATCGTAAAATTTCACAGGACGAAAGCGATCCAATCGATTCACTTGAATCTCGAACGGGTTCTCCGCGACGAAAATTGCTTAGACCGACTTCACATGCAAGCCTTGTGACTCTTGAAGAGTAAGTCGTAGCTTCACTCAGAGGTTAAGTGAGTGCGTCTTTGATACTTACGTCTGACCATTGTATTGACCTGTAGTGATCAAGTGAAAGATTTATCAACATTGAACACTTTGGGTCAAGCTTCACGGCCTACGTATTCCACTTCGCACCTCAATGAGCTCAAATCTCTTACACTATCATCATCACCTCAACAGTCACAAAACAAGCAGGCTTATGACGAACTCACCGAGTCTAAATTCTCTACGTTTATTAACGATGGAATGCAAATTGACGATAATCTCGACCCTTCCCCATCATCATCTTTCGTCATTCCGACCTCTACAATGATCAATTCTGCCAAGGAAAGACGTTCAAATGCTAGAAAGGCCGGATTTACGCTTCCCTCGACCAATAGACCTTCAGATAGTCTTGGTGATGCTGAAGAATTCATCTCATTATCAGGAAATTCAACTTCAATCTCTTCACTAGGCGCGCGCAAGAAAGGAGAATCTCGCTTAGTCAGGGAGGAAGATGAGCTAGGTGAAGGGGAAGAAGAACATGCAGAATACACTGGAGCGACTGAAAGGGTTCCTTTGGGTCAAAAGGCTGGCTTATTGGCCGAAGCGAAGAAGAAGGCCGGCATGGAAGCAATGCTTTCAGATACACTAGGTGACATGGATCAAGATGACGAAGAGTTGGAATGGGAAGCCGCGCAGATACGAAGGGGTGGCGTCGGTGGTTCTGCGATGAAACACACTACCGAAGCTGCAAACCAGGTCTATCGTCCTGCCAGTATACCTGAACACGCAGCAGTAGCCACCTTCAATTCAGTGGAGAACCGCTTGCTCGAGTCACTCGATCGGATTCAAATCTCACTCGATCAACAATCAGAAGCTGCGGATTATTTTGCTACCCAGGATCAGAGTCTACAACGGCAAGAGTCAGAGCTTCGTCAAGAGGTCGAAAAGGAAGCCACTCGTCAACAATTCTTTCAAGAGCTGAATACGTTTGTGGAAGATATCAATTCTTTCTTTACGAGCAAATGGCCAGCGTTAGAGACAGCCGAAAAAGATCTTCTCAGTGTCTTGACAGAAAGGACTGAGATGGTCTACAAAAGACGATATGAAGATTTGTCCGATGATCTCGTCCTCTTCAAGTCTGGCGAAGTGAGTACTTCTCGGCCTNNNNCCGACTCACCCGAGGAAGCTGTTGATGAACTCGGAAGGCATCGACGTGAACTCGATACATCCTCACAGGCTCCATCACGAAGAGCCAGAAGAGAAGAACGCACCCGAAGACGCAAGCGACGTGCAGAACGGGTCAGTGTCAACTTGAAAGAATCTGAGGAGGAAGGATACTCTACGGACGACTCTTTGTCTCCGGCGGACTCTTCTGATCTTTTAGCTGCGTCAAAATCTCTGCTCGCGTCATCCAAGGCAATCTTGGCCGATACGACGAACCCGGAATTCTTATCACCAACCAATTCAGACTCCATCTCTGATCGATTCTTAAATTGGAAAGCTAAATATCCTGAAGAGTATAGTAATGCATTTGGCAATTTGGCACTCGTTCAGGTTTGGGAATTTTGGGCTCGGATCGAGTTGGTATCAGATTTGAACGTATGGGGTTTCAAAGATTGGGTTGCACAGGAAGACAAACGTGGGATTGAAAACTGGGATTGGATGCGTGGGTTGGAATGTTATGATCATAAGATTTCTGAAGCCACAACAGATGACGGAGCAGAAGGGCAAGATTCGGTTATCGCGGCGATGATCACGACGGTGATTATCCCGATCTTGATACCAATCATCAGGCAAACTTACGATCCTTTCAGTTATAAAGCGACTACCAAGAGTCTTGAACTTGTTGAACAAGTTGGTTATGTTCTTGATGTCGAAAACAATCCTACATACGATCAATTTGTGATGAGTTTTCTCAAACGGTTCTATACTAGTCTTTATGAACTTCAATATTTGGCTGGATCGATAGATGATCTGACAAACTCACTCCAGAGNNNCAGATTGGAATGGAAGGCATCGATGCACGAAATCGGTTCTTGAACAAATGTTACAAACTGTTGAAACAAGGTTTAAGATGGAAGAAGCATAGCAAACGACTCGTTTTTGATCAATCTGAGATTCAACAACTGCCCGGTATGAATGGTAAGAACTTGGAGTATATCTTAGCACACGTCTTAATCGGACAGATCATTTTGCCCATCTTGCACACTGGTTGGGAAACGGGAGGCAAAAGTATAGCAGAGAAGGTAAGCACTTGAAGGTATTGATGTTCAGGTTGTCCTGAATAAGGCTGACATTCCTTTACCCGCTCTTGGGATATTTTTACTCGTTTGATTACCACAGATTGTCAAGGCTTGTCCATTTGGTCTACTTCCGGCCCGGATCTCTGAAGCGCTCCATAAGGGGCCACAAACGTGATATCACACAGTTTGAGATCATAATGAAGTACGCGTGGAAACTCGGATTGCTGGATTGAGATCTTATCTACGTGTAGATTGTTGATACACATTGTATAGATGATTAACAAGATTTCAAAGATCACATAGCGAATTGTGTGACTCGTTTCAATCGAGCGCATTTGACTTCTACTCTTGCAATCAACACTATAAGAACTACTGGTATTTACATCCTTCACCTGCATATTTTGATCGAAATTTTCAGTGTTTTTTTCTTGATCAAATGGTGCTATGTGATAGAGACTGGTGGTCAACAATGTCTTTTCCAAGGGTCTTCCCAAAGATCCTTAAAACTGATGGCACCTTCAGCTGGTGGATTGAATGAGATATGTAGTATCTAAGGGCATGTTTATGTTGGTTCATGCGCATCTTGTATCACTCTTATCTGGATTTTCTGATATTCTTATGTTTGGATTTATCTTTGAGATGCGCCTGACAGGATCGGGTGCATGGTCAACTCTTGACCTGGCTGTTAGTCCATGTAAAATGCGGAGATATCAACTCACCTGTGTTCATCTCATTGATTGAAGATTGGGAATTGATACATCAACAAATGAAGGAAGAAAACATTTGATACATCCCCTGGAACGATGAAACACTCGGCATGCATGTACTAAGGGTAATGTAACACATCTCTGAAGGTGACAAGAATCAGAGGAGCATGGGTCATTGGTAGTGGAGCTCGGAAATAGACTAAGCATCGAGGTGTGAAACAGTGTTTGAAGATAGAATGTTATAAAAGGGTTTGAGGAGATTATCAGTATCAATATCTGCTCGCCGCACCCAGGTACGAACGACCAACCCAGCGGGACGCGAAGCCCAAAATTCAACAGTGGAACAGACGGGTTCTACCCTATGAGATACGGTCGGCTCAAATCACTTGGTATAGACTGTGAAATGCATCTCGGAAGGCGTTGTATCTTTTATGCGACCTTTGTAAGCTTATGGTATATCACCTTGGCGGGTGGGTCACTAAATGAAGTGAGAGATGTAGAAATGTTGGAGCATGGAAGACTGACAGTAACACCGAAAACGCGTCAGTGACTTCCAAAACGTAATGATCGCTTTATAATCATCACATTTCGTTCTCGAGCTGATTAGTTTGACTCCTTGTCATTAAAATTGATGGCTAAAGAAATGATAAATCCCGTAGACCATCATCTCTTGCAACAGGGCCATCTCGACACCTGGAGAGCCTTGAGGACAATAGATAGAGTAGTAAGACACAATAGGTCACCTAGTATTTATTGGGAAAGGACGCTAAAGTTGGGGCCCAAGCTTATGAAGATCAGCCCTTCTAAATCCCAGACAGAGAAGATGCACAGGAATGCTCTCGCATGGGCAAAATCTAAGCCTCACAGACAACTCGCCACTGTTACATACTACCTCATCGAAATCCTGAAGTCATATTCACCTCGAGATACTCACGAAGAGATCGAACGGATCGCAGAAGGAATATCTGACCCTTCCAAGTTCAATTACCTCTACAATTCGGGATACGCAAGGAAGAGGGTTTCGAAGTTCTTGGATGAAAAAATGTCCAAGATTGGTTTGCATCTATTGATGGAACGGCTAGGAAATGACTTTGATGTAGACCGTACAGTTATCCCAAACTCTTTAATCAATTCTCAAACATATCAGTGGAAGAAAGAAATACCTCAAGCAGACCAGGTTGTATATGCTAAACATTACAAACGGTACATGAAGATGATTGAGATACTTGATAAACTCGCCACTGCAGGTATTGAGAACAGAGCGGTGATTCGGACAGTCAATACAAAGACCCCTCGGCTCGTCGCAAGGAATATCTTCAAAAAATCCTCTTTCCAACCCCGCACTACCCATAGGTATTTGATCAACAAATCACCATTTGATCGGTTCAAGCCCCTGCAAATGCCCATTTTTGGATACCCGGACGAGATTGATGGCAAAAGCTCTGCTAGCATTCAAGCCACAGTTAACGAGCTTTGGAAAACCTCTGGTCAAGACGATATCAGCCTTGCCACCAGATTGTTCATCAAGCCAAGTAGTATTCCGGAGGATATAGTCTTTTGTCCAGAGAGGTTGAGACATACGCGTGGTTATCGTGCAATCAACGCCAAGGAGAAGTACCCGACGACCGACCCGAGGTATACGGCAATGTGGAATCGCGTTGAAAGGACTGTCAGGTATACGATGGACATCGACGAGCAGAATCCTGAAGAACGATTGATATTTTGGCGAATGTTAGGCTCAGCATTCCTAGCTGCAGCAAAGGATCCCGATTTCACACCAAATAAATTTGTAAGACAAGTAGAAAATACTGTTATGTTTTATATGCTGCTCAGAAGGATCGGAAAAGCTCTTGAGGAGGCGGTAGAGATCAATTTACCTACACCCCCACCTGAGGGCAGAGTGACAAGATCGCAGTATATGATGTACTATTGGACTTTGGTATCATACAAAACAACTGGCGAGCTGAATAAAAGGGAAATAACTATGCAGGTGATGCAGTTCGAGCTCGGCCGAGTCTATATAAATCATTTACTCGCCTCACAAAAGTTGAAAGACTTGTACGACCGGATTCGATCGTCTCGGACAGGCAGCCCAGAGGAATTGACCGTTTTGGATCGAGCGGAAGAAGAAATGTTACCTCGTTATAGCACAGTGAAAGAGGTTGAAAGACGCCTAAGCGGACGACAAAGGAATCCCCAAGCGGTTCGCAGTTCATTGAGGGGGAGTGCCAATGACAAACTTGAAACTCTGCAACATGCTTCCGAGAGCTCGCCTTCTGCTCGAAAAACCACTCCATACTCCATTCAAAACATAAACAGCGATTTCCAAACTGTTCGCAGGTCACCCAGGAGGGGTACCAATGATAAACTGAAGACTCTACAACAGCCTTCCAAGAGCTCGTCTTCTTTCCAAAAAACCACTTCATATTCCAATCAAAACACAAACAGGGATTTACAAAGTGTTCGCAGGTCATCGAGGACGGGCGCCAAGGACAAATTGAAAACTCTGCAACAGGCTTCCGAGAGCTCGTCTTCTGTTCGAAAAACCACTTCATATCCCAATGAGTATATAGACATGCTGAACTTCAATATACCTAGGGACATGCTGAACTTCAATATACCTAGGAAGAAGTCTAGCCGATATCCGCACTCCATGACACCCGTGAACGGCGACACAATATCTCACATAGTCTTACAACCCTCCGCCCAGAAGAGACAATCGATTCTGGATCATGTAGTGGGTTCAGATAGAGATATACCTGTGAGTTTGAATAAAAAACCAAGGACTGAATCTGCTGTCATTTCTTCGTCGGAGAATCGTGGGAGTCACATTCTCACACAAGATGCTGGCCCCACAACGCCCTCCATAGATGGAATACAAAACACACCTCAGCACCAGCATTCTACGTATGAAGAACCCAACCAGGAATCGATGACAGATGGTGAGACGAGATTATCAAGTCAGCTGCTCGTTGAAAATATTGGTGTGGAAGCTGACCAAATTAAGAGTTTCTACTTCAATCCAGAACTACCATCATCAATCCCACGAGGTTCTGGAGAAATATACAAGCCAAGTAGCCACCATACCCAGTCCTTGGATTTAAACGAACCGCCGCAAGATTCCTCAGGTGACAACGATGTTGTTATGATGCTTCCCGATTTGAACGAACCTTTGGAGCCAGCTTTGTCACATATGCAGAACAACGCTCCCAATATGCCAACATACTTTCACCCATCACTCTTTCAACAGCTGGCAAGTGATGTTCCAGATGTACCTGCACATCATACCTTCTCACCACAAGTCAGTAGCCGGGAAGAGATACCAGATCTCAATTTATGATTTGGCTTCGGTCTAACCAATGACGTACATACATACATCTTGTCTTCTATGTCTTCACATGTGCTTAATTGAGAAATCCGACTTTGTTGATGCAGTTTAAGGGGTCTTCGAAGCCTCTGTTTCATTTCAAAGTCCAGTTCATGGAATGAGAGTCAATGTTATGGCTACCTGTGTCAGACATTCAGGCCTGTTACCCACTTTTACACGATTTCCTGCACATCGTTCCGAGCATGGTTGGCTACTGTGCGGAGGGCATTGGCCTACAGGTGCTCTTTGTATCAAAAATGATATTTTCGCAGGATAAGACAATGATACAAAATAGGTCACAAAACTCGAATTTAGACAACAAGAAGTGACAAAAATGACAAATTGCTAGGTTGCAACAGCAGCTAACAAAAGTAAAAAAACGGTAAAAAGAGTGGCACAGAAAACAATCGCGTGTCAGAAATTGAAGCAATTTCACCTGGGAATCATTTTCACACAAACGAAGGGAATTTTTTTAAAAGCTTTCAAAAAACAGTTTGATCAGAGTAGTCGTAAGGTGTATTCCGAAACCAATGTAGCACTTCCCTGTACAGAGGAAATTTTTTAGCATGTCATTTTGCTGTAAGGCCTGGGAATGAGACTGGCACTTACTTTGAATGGCTCAATTCCACTACCTACGGTTGCGATGAACTCATCAGGGTCGAGTCCAAATTGGGTCAACCCTTTTTCTGTAGATCATAAGTTGAAGACATTTTTTGTGGCATTTTTCGTCAGACATTGAAACGTGCTTTTTGAGTGAAGAAAAAGCATGGCTCACGGAGAAGAGGCTTAAGATCACCGTTGAAGTTGCGATATGCTTTTCCACCAACCGGAACTAAAGAAATGACCGGAATGCCACCAACGACACCTTTCCAGACATCGAACTCGTACCTCGATCCAATGGACACGGTCTTGCCGGTCTTGGCGCCTGCCGGTGCTGCGCCTCCTTTGGCGACCAACCAAATCTAAAAGAAAGAAAGAAGCCAGTGAGTATCGATGNGCGGTATGAGTCTGATTTCAAAGGAGATAGACGAGAAGCGTACCATGATCTCATGTGAAGCACATCCTCCTCCTTGGCCTGAGCAGGTACCGGACTTGGATGTGAAGATGTCGTAGGACTAACATAATCCACATGTCAGCGTGGTCATTGTTCAAAGTTGTGTTTTCAAAACTCACCACATCGGCCACCAGATTAGGAGATTCTGCCTTCAAAGACCAAGTCCAGGTTGTCAAGAAGGTCTTCAGGGCAGATATTTGGATCGATTTACCCGCCCAACCAACGTTGGAGTCTTTGTAGGTCAAAATCAATATTCGACTATCAGTTGGGGAAAAGATATGAAGGGGGCACTGAAAACACTAACAAGATTTGACTTGATTGTCCAGGCTCGGGTTAGTTGAAGTGAAAGCAAGCGACGTGCTCCAGTTGATTTTCCCAGCTCTGTACGAGTGACATTTCACACTTTGTTTGCTGCCTCCAGCCGCGGATTGAGCTGAGACAAATTTGGAGAGCACAAGCATTGGTGCATGTTGCGTGGGAATGGAAAAGAGCGTAGCATTGTGCTATGAGAGGGAATGATGACTAACCCGACCAGACGTTGTTGTAGACGGTTAACCTCTCTGCAACCTGGTCCTTGTCAAAAGATGGCTTTCCGACGCTCCAATCCATGTCTTTCGAACATCCGTTTGGCGTCACCGGGCCCATGGTCTGTCTGACCTGGGCATCTTGGTTTATTGATTGAGGAGAGTCCACAGGGGATCCTGTCACCTTGAATGTTCCATCAAACGCGAGAGCAGCAAGAAGTAATATGGTAGTGTAGTGAATCATTTTGATAAGATTTAAATGTTTGTTAGTCAGAATTTTGGTCAGGGAGTGGAATGCCAGAAGAATAAAGACAGAAAAAGGATAAAACACAAGAGCGACTAAGCGTTCTGAAGCAAATTCACGTATTCACAAGCTAAGCCTGAATGGGATAATAAGAAGGATGGAAAAGAAAGCTTAGATGGCGAAGGAATTGTCCCCGATGGAAGGTTATAAGGGTGATGACTTTGCCGTCGGGCGGTAAATGCAGCAAATGTGCAATGGCCGTCTTCGCCAAGTTAGTAAGTCATTTCAGGGTCGGAGCCAATCATCGCCTGTTGTTGTCGTGAGAGTAAATCAGGGTCACAGATATGCGAGAAATACGACTTGGAGACGGCTCTAAGCGACCCAAGGCAAGGGAAGGTGGAATGAGAGGGTAAGTATTGAAGTTCGAGGGTCTGAAGTCCCCGTTCTCAACTGATGTAAGATTGTATCACGTTTGATTCGGTACCAAAAGCCGTATCACGTTTGCACATGCCACACCAAAGGTCTGTCATCTCTTGAGTCTCATCATTTCGGCAATGCATGCAATGAAGCTATGACGAACTCACTCGGCACATCTAGGACACGGTATGTGATAGATTGAGATGAGTCTGCTCGGCATATATATATGACACCGTACGCAACAGATTTGGGGAGGATGACCTCGACTCCTCAGCCTAACCTGGGCTTCTTAGCCATCCCTGAATTCATTCTTGGTATGATTGCCAAAATTGTAGACCGCCAACTCTCCTGTGGCATGTCACAGGGATTCGGTGGAAAATGCGTTGGGGTCCCGTTGTTGTGCCAATATAGGCACGGACGTGAATGCCGAGTACTAGCCCTTAAGTCTGATGATCACCAAAAGCATTCCTCACAGTTTCCCATCTGAAACTCCCTGAGCACCGGGGAATTGGAGCTGTCCGCGAAATATCCTCATGAGGGTTCGAGGATAAATTTGTACATGCCTGCCTCCCACTTGGATGTAGTGGATCTATGATACAAGAGTCGTTAGAGCTTTGGCGATTGTCACTGGATCATCTCAATTGTGTGCTATTTAGCGAGTGTCACAATCCAAACCATTTTCCAAGACCCTGATCAAAGAAGGGTTTGAAGAATGTGTAACACCTTGTTCTGTACCTGGAGCTCTTTTTCAATGGCTGAGCATATCTTGATCAACGGTTCTTAGCGCGCTTTGTTTCGCGATTCTGACCTTCCCACCTCTACCTCAAGCCTGCCCCGGGAAAGCTCCAAATCATGCGATTTGAATCTCGAAAAAATGCTTACACCCTCTCCACCCCACAGCCTTTGACACTCACCTGTCTGTTCACCCAGTAACAAGATTTTGACAAGCTCGTTACAAAGATATGCAACACTTTTATCACACAGAATGATTGTCAAAGTCATCAAGGTTGTGAAAATGCCTGAACACGTCGAAGGAGGATACAAAAATGTATGTACATGCCTATACACTACACTCGAGCCTTTATTAAAGAGACATCTTGGTGTCCCCTCTTAACCACCAAACACACTATCATCTTCGTATTCCCCACAAAAAGCATTCATTTGCCGCATGAAATCCCTTCAATTCTTAAAGATAATCTGGCCAAGTGAATATCGAAGCGACGTTTCCATTCATTTCAAAAGGTCGATCCTGTAGCTCTCCACAATTTCAGCAATCCCATAGCTATTAGCCGAAATTACGATACACACCACGCTGATAGCTACAAGCTTGGTGAAAAGTGAATTGACAAAAGAATGAGTATTTGGGCTCGAGCTGGTTCCATCATCTTGAACTTCAACATCCTTTCCAAGCGTAGGTGTCTTTTGGCTATGATGTTGGAACCAACCTAAACCGGAGATTTTCTTTGAATGATCAATCTTCGAAAATTGAGGATTAAAAGTAGGAGATGTTGCAACTGTGATCCGGGGTTCTATCAGAGGGGATTTTCCAGGGAGTTTGATTGTCATTATAGACGTTTTAGAAGTGAAATAAACTAGAGGAATGATTGCAAATCTGAAGGAAACCCTGTTGTCAATTACCAAGTAAACTTTCCTCGGTAATCAAACTCAAACTCACGGAAGGACAAGGCTGATAGCTACTTGACTGGCAATTAACATCTTATTAATTCCTTTCTTGCCTAAAAGCACTGCGACGATCACCGATGGGACAATTCCAACTGTACGGGTAACAAGCCTTCGAAGTAAAGCACTTGTCTCCCATCCTAAAAATCCAGTCGAAAGAGATTGACCAGCCATGGTAATAGTTAAGGAAGCTGCCTGTCCTGAAAGAAAAAGTGAGAAGGCGAAAAGACCAGCAATCGCAGGTCCAAGATTGGCGTTGAGAAGCGTATGAACAGATTCTATACTGGCTTCTTTGGTCCCTGGAATTGATTTCCTATTCGTGGTGTAAAAAAAGGATGTTGAGGCTACAATCAAGATCGCAGAATTGATGACTGTAGTTTGAAAGAAGGATGAACCAATGCAGTTAGTTTATTGATCCACCCAACCGAGTTCATTTTTCACTGACTCAGGGGCAAGGTATATAACGATGCTGCAATGTCAAATGTGGCATGTGAGAGGTGACTCCGACAGCTTTTCAAAACTTTAAACTTTCGGCTCATGACCTCTGGCTCTTCGTTGATCGATACGTGATTAAAACGGACGTCAAGTGTGCGCGGTGGCATGTCGTAAAGAAAATTTTCTGAGTCTTGGGATTGTATTGATGCCTTTCTTTGAGTTTCAGGCTCAGATTGTGAGTCATCCTCCCGTTCCACGGTGGCCAGGTTACTGCCCAATAGGATTGCGTGAGGACCGATAGTCGCACCTAGACAAACAATTTCCAGATGAAGATGAGCCTTTTTGAAGGAAACCTATAAATATATCGATGAACTAGCCTAGCATTCCAATGGCTGTATAAGAAGCTGATCCTTCTACAATTTTGGCGCTTGGTAAGAAGCCTCGGATGGCCAAGCCCCAATCTGGATTCACCCGGAAGAGCAAGACAAGTGAAGAAACGACCACGCTCATGACGACCACGGATATCGCGATCTCGAAGAGCTGCAATGATCTCGTCGAACGCTTTCCCTTTTTAAAAAACACCAGGGCCAGGAATACGTCTGGGAAACTCAATAGTATGCATCCCCAGATTGGAATTTTCGGTATCAATCTAAATGGAAAGATCGATTGTTTCGGAAGTTGGTTTCGGTAAGCTTTTTGGAATGGTTGGTTTGATCTCTATGAAATTAAGGCGTACAGATTATAGGCAATCGCCGAGCCTAGCAGTTCTCCAAGGTCGGCAAACCTATTTGAACCAGCGAAAGATGGGTTCAGTAATGAATTCATTTTCAGCACGATTCACGTCCACTCGCATTACTCCAATTTCAAGTATCACCCAAAGTGGGTAGAGCCCAAGGCATTTCCATAGTTTTGTATGCTTTTTTTGAGACCTAAATACTGAGCTACAATTTTGAGCAAGATCTGAGAGCAAAAATGTTGATATGAGTCAATGTTCCGATGGATCATCTTTTTGTGTATCTCTTATGATACCTCAAACCAAAATGAACCTTTTCCACTTATGAAGCCCAATCTACAAGCCAAGACTTGCAACAAGACCGCCATAGAGATAGCGCAGAACAAGACAAAAAGATGAGAGTTGCCAAACTTTGAGCCGGCCTGTAAGTCTGTTGCCCACTATTGGATTTAATTGTCGCAAAGAAGTGGCAAAGAAAATGAATGTTTGATTAAAATCGTAAAAACAAAGTAGAACAGAAGAGTGAAGATCTTCGCGCACGTTACCTGGATCGTAAAAGCTGACCCTAAGAAATGAAAAACCACGTCAAGAATTTGATGAGAATTCATAGGATGGGGAAAATTGTATGTAACTCACGAAGCTACTACGCCAGGACCAACAAATTTTGAATGTCTTTTTAAAACTCCTGCAATCTTGCTGGCTGTGGCCCTAATCCGGATTCTTGCCGATGTAATATTCGAATGAGATTCGTCAGAATCATGGAGCGCAGCTTGTTGATTCAAAATGTTGGCGGTCATCTTTTGCTAATTTTCAGTGATGACAATGAGCTAGAGTCGTGAGTAACCAGGGTTTTTGTCTGTGTTGAGAAGATGATGACCCAGTGCAGGCTGGACGTCGAATCCAACTAGACTGTAAGAGATCTAAGCGATTCACAAGAGTATTGCAGTTGAACAATAAAAAAGTGATTTTTGCGGGCAAACAAAAATTTTCCCTCGAAGGCAACAGATTTGTGATCAGCTGACGACGATAAAAAGGAGAGACCATTTAGTGATTGTTATGACTTGAGCCGAAGAAGTAGATCGGCTTCTTCTTTATCTCAACCAGAGTGGCGACCGAGTAATGTATGTTGAATTTTACTTTGATCCATTTTTCCTCAGCCCTTGACCCGGTCACCAAACTACTGATCGTCGCAGAAATTTCAAAATCATAACTACCATTGCCAACTCTGCTCCATCAAAATTATCTTCACTTCTTGGTTTATGTTTAATCCAATTTCTTTTAGGAAGACTTATCGTAAAGTGTCGACTATATACAATCTCTAGACCGTGAACTCTATAACCTAGTACGTGTGTGGGGGGACCGTCAGGTCTCGGGTCTCTAAAGCGTGTAGGCTCTCTGCGTGGCAGGGTGTAGGGGTGGGTGGGATGAAAAAAGATTTTTTTGGTTGAAACTTGAAAAGTAGTGTTAATTTTCTGGAGTTACCTCTTATTGCTATCTGAATTGACTGTGAAGATGGAAGGGAGAATTTTCCTATGTGAGGGGAAAATTTCAAATTCGAATTCAGCTGAACTTCTAACAAGCCTGGACCTTGACCCGGGACCCTTCGAGGCACCTTCGGAACGGAGCATTCTGAGGCCATGTCCCGAGACCGGCTTTGAGCCCCCTGTGCTGTGTGTGACAAAACTTTCTCCAACCTGAAGGGCCTCCAAACATCTTTTGCAACTCAAATCAGAACGAAATCTCAACCATCGGACATCGAGATGACATCCAACTTAATGATGATAGACAAATCAAAACAATCAGATCGAGACCTAAATTTCATGTTAGAAGCCATCAAAATGGTCAGCCTTTCTATATATCCAACAAACCCAAAAAAACAAAAACGGTTTCCAAACTAAAAGAAACCATTAAATGATACAAGTGATCAAATTAGGCAGAAGAAGCATTTACAGCCAATGAGATTCCTGTAGGATGTGTTTTTGTAAACGAAGTAGAAGGAAAGATAGTTTCAAAAGGAAGAAACCGAACCAATGAAACAAGAAATGTGAAGTGCAAACTCTTTCCCCATTCTATCTTGATCTTACAGCCTTCATCAAAACCTCAATCTAACAAACTTTTTCCTTTGTGAAATTCTGTAGGCTTCTCTTCATGCAGAATTCGATGCATTGAGTTCCTTACTCCCAAACCCCAAAACCCTAACCGAAAAACCCGATTTCGGGAACCTAACACTCTATGTAACAGTAGAACCATGTTTGATGTGTTCATCAGCCTTAAGACAAGTAGGAATCAAGAAAGTTTTTTTCGGTTGTTCTAATGATCGATTTGGTGGATGTGGTGGTGTGATTTCAATTCACAATGAGTTAAGTTAAGATGACAAAAACACCTTCAACTCGCTTTTTCTTTGTGTACGCAAAACCAATCGTCCTAACCCTTGATTGTTTTTTCGTTTCAAATAGTCCTAGATTATTATTTAGTGAACCTTTTATTGCTTATGGTGGTTATAGAAGAGAAGAAGCAATCATCCTCTTACGTAAATTTTATATCACTGAAAACTCCAATGGTAATCTAACTTTTGTTTTCTTCATGTGGTTTTGATCCTCATTTTGAAGCTCTATCTAACTTTTTTTTGTTTTCAATAGCTCCTGTACCTAAGAAAAAAACAAACCGAGTATTGAAATTGGAAATGCCACCACTTTGAATCATTGACCGATCAACCCATCCACAAACCTTGAGAGAAAAGAAGATTTGTGATTAAGAAGGATGTATATGATGTATATTTATACTTGAAAGGCTTAGGAATCTAACCCAACCAAATCCAAAACACACGAAGTAATTTCAATTTCACAATCCAGATCATTTTCTAAACTTTTGTGAACACTGATCATGCCATAAAAGGTATCAGAAAACCATGTGATAGTGGTCCATACTGAATTCTTGAAATTTCTTCATACATACAATGTGACATCCATTCACAAACGATTTCCCAATGAACATCAAAGAATCTGATCATAATTTATATAATCTGAACTCATCTGATTTATTTCTTTTGAATTTGTAAACCAACTTAAGATCTCAGTTTAACTCTCCTTATCAACCTACCCTTATGAAAAACATCACAATTATTTGAACTCTCTTGCAAGCTGATACGTTTGCAGTTGTTAATACAGTATGGAGGAACGTGAAGATGGCTGAAGATGGTTTGTTCAATATTGTATGTACAGGTTCTTAACCTAATACAG
>KZ141951.1:9345-23166 GCA_002157035.1 Melampsora medusae f. sp. deltoidis
AATGAATTGATTTGAGTTGCATCGACTGCCACATTTCAGTCACATCAGTACAAGGATGGTTCTTCATCTAGATAGCTTGTTCCAGATCCATCTTTGTGACATCCAAAGTTGTTGGGTTCTCGAATATATCGCGGAAATAGCCAAGCAGCGGATGACGTGTCTCATATTCCCCAAATGGTAGTCCAGCAGAGAGGAAGCCTCTGAGGGATTCTACCAGTATCGATCAAAAATTCCAATCCGACGCCAAAATTCGAGTTTCGCTAGTCGTATGGCGGAGATCCTGTGTATCTTTATCTAGTCCCTGGGCCAAATATACACTTTGCCGTGATAGTGTCAAGATGCCCAGAATTCCCTGTTCTGCGAGGCTTTCGTGCGGAATTACATTCCCCTGATGACGCAGAGGATCTCCTTCGGTGCGCCATGAATGTCACGACAAACCCTTCGTAAACTCATTTCACTCTCGGCACATCGAAGTCCTCGACGATGTGGGATGGGGGACGTCTCGTTTAATCTAGGAAGCTTGAAGCTTGTCATCGAGCACAAATTACCCGGCTTCGGACTTTTTGCCCTAAACGCGATGTGAAATCATCAATTGAACGAATATCGGTATGTATGTCAGCGGGAAAATTCACAAACATAGCCGAAGCGGATCTCTTGAGATATAGACATGTCTTCCAACCATGCGTAGGGGGTGCTCTCTCAAGGGAGGATCCACAACCACAGCCTCTACACTCAGCGCGCCTAAAGACAACCCATCACCCAACACTTCAAAGATAATTTTTCACTCGCAAATCCGTGACGCCTGCGCTCCCATCGACAAGATATGTTAGTCTCAGCTACTGGAACGCCGTAACCATTCCAGAAAGTAAACTGATAAACACATCGCACACGTTCTCGACAGAACAGTGACGATTGACAGGTCCCTTTGCAGCACGACCTATCTTCAATCTCCACTTGTTTCAGGAACTGCACGAGCATCTGAATACTTCGGCCCAGTGAGAGTCAAGCACTAAGTTTGGATGCAACCGGCTCATATCGGCATCATCCAGCGTCTCAAGACCCCATCGATACTTTCTAGATTGAATTGTCCTTTCAGGTGTTTTCAAAACTTATTCGCATACACGGAACCTTCTGCCGACATCCAGACTCTTTCCTACCGGCATCGTATGGTTCGGACGTCACAAGAGATGTACGTGCATGCACACGTCCGAGATTTCACCTCTATATAACTGGGATTTAAATCATATACGTCTTTCATTAACATCTGTAACATCAGAGAACTGTGCGGTCTGGGAGCACGTCTCGATCTCATTGTCAACTCCAAGGAGAATGTCCTCACGGTGAGTTTAATGTGCTCTCAAATGATGACTCAATACCTCGAAGAAACGTCACCATCGCCCATCGTGAAGCCTGACCAGCTGCGAAAAAGATCAAATCGAGTTTAGGGACCACCTCCAAGTCATCTTATTTGACTCCTGGAGTGGCAAAAGCCATTTTACTTGACCCACAACACCCAACATCTGCTCCTTCAAACCCATATCCCGATGGCCAGGCCTGATGAACTGCAGAGGCTAACATATCTCTCCATGTTGAAACTCAGTTACGATGCGGACCGCCACCAGGAATGGAGAAGGGAACGAGCATCAATTTCAGGAGGTGATGGAGGTGATGAAACAAGTGAGTGGAACGCCCGATGTATGCTCGGACTTAAAAAGTGACTTGCACCAAAATAAAGTGGAACGAGATCATATCTCTCGTATATTCACCTGATCTGATCTGCCAGCGGCCAGAATCGAATATCCATCTCCACGCGGCGTGCTTACATGTAGCTTTCTTCTTGTTCTCTCAGGGTCTTCTTCGTTAGAACTTTTTGAGGTCGCTTACCGTGTTCTTTCCATCTGATTACTTACTCATTCCTTCCTGTGATAGGTATGAATCGTCTTCCCTCCCCGACCAACTTGTTAAGATCACCCCCACGTACTGGACTATATTCTCCAAGCCAAGTCAATCAAGCTCGCAACTATCTCGGTGCCACTTGTCCGTCCTATAACAAGCTTGAACCACTTACATTACATGAGATGTCCTCGCGCGCACTCTTGAGTAAATTCTTATCCCAACCGGATGACGTTAGCCAGTCAGGAACCTGGTCAGACAGATATGGCTCCACATCAGAGAGTAGTAGGTCGCATTTTGGTCCAAGCTTCCAGGTGTGAGATCATCTCTTCATTCTTTTGAAGACTTGATGTTCTGATCGCGGTGTTGGGGCATGTCAGAGCAGCTCCCGTTCTCAGCGTCCTGGTAGTTTGAGTCAGGGCATTGAAGATCTAGGTGGAGAAAGGCATGTCGCACAAGGCTTGCATGGACAACAGAGGCCACGCGATGAAGCACGGGGCTCGAGTTATGCAACAGAATACAGCATGAGTCAATTGCAATACTCAGACATACATTCACGGGATGAAGGGAATAATCAAGCGTCGGCGTCACAGGGGACATCAGCTGGCGCGGCCGATATACACCCGATCAGGCTGGTCAATCGAGATGGCGAAGAAGAATTTAGGTAATGGTTCTGTTTCCAACATATGAAAACGATGACATGTGTGATGGAAGGTCGTATCCGATTCTGATGGTTGAAGTTTGGATCGCATGTCTTTTACACAGGTGCCCTGATTGTTTGTGCATTTGTAGCAGTGATGAACATGAAGTATCGTGTGAAAGACGTACTGATGAGTTGTTATACATATTCAACCCCCGGCAACTCGCGAGGGTAGGCAATCGTAGGTGCAAGAGTGAATCAAGTTTCGAAAGGCACAAGTTGTCATGTACACATCGAATGGGTTTGTGGGAACTTCATATCCATTATGTCTTCATGCCGAAAATGTTTCAGTCAATGCAAGGCAATTGAACTGATTGCCGATTTTGAATAACGCTTGTCGATAGGACCGTTGAAACTGGAGTGCAAATACTGCAAACGACCGTACACGTACGTCGGGTACTTGGCAAAGCACGAGGCAGAATGCGAAAAGGTGCGTCCAGTGAGTTCTTTTACGTCAGGTCTTGTTTTGCCACCTCACCCCCGTATATACCGCCGTACCACGTGTTGAATTTGGGGAATGATCTTTGAATTTTCAGGCAGCTCAACTATACCGATCGAGGTAGTGAGCAGTGTGTGGATTCGGGGCTCTGATTGGCGATTCAAGGATATCAGCGCAAAGTCAGAATTACATACGAGGCGAGACCACCTCACACCATTTCACACCTCTCAGTATTTCACGTGGCGACTTAGGCTGCCCTGCGAGGGACATGCGGTTTGGATTTGAATTTGGATTTGAATTGCTTGAAGGAGTCATGTTGAATCTAAAGGCCTAACCAGAACTTTTGTAGTCCATCTGGGTAGCCAATGTAATTAAAGTCAAAGATCTCACTATAGATCCACTTTCCGTTCTTCCTCCAAGGCTTCCAAAAACAAACATCTAGTATGAAATCGGGAGGATTCAAGTACGTATAGTTCATGAAAGTCCAAAACAGAAAGGGTGAATTAGTCACGAATACATCCTGCTGAGCGGCTATTTCAAAGGCTTGGCATTTCTAAGCTCAGCTTGTCCCTCCGTCAGGCAGCCACCCATTACAAATCACAGCACAAGAACAATCTTCACTTTCGATTCTCACTCGTCAAGATCGGTAAGACGCGAGAATCCAACGCACGGTGTCGAGAGCGAGATTTATGAGGTGTAAATTCCCCAATGGTCACAGCTTCAGTGATGACTGATCGATTATATAGTCAGTGACCAGGAGTTCAGAGGGATCTTCCGGTGAAACTAAGCGGGATACACCAAGCTCGGCGTATCCGATCTCAACCCTTCCTCATCCTCCAGAGGTTGAGGAAATAAAAACTATTGATCAAGGCCCATGATAGCCCCATTACATATGATGCTACGTACATCATTACAACAGTAGACTTAGTATCATACAATGCATTCATAATTACTATGATGGCTTCAACTTGTACTCCTGAGGAATTTAAGACTGATCACTGAGTTTACTATCCTTTGAAGCCAGGATTACATTGCACTTAGGTTGCGTTCACGTAAGCCGAATTTCGTGAAGTCGTATTCTGAGTGAGCTCTTTAATACATGTAGAAATGCGATTTTTGTAAAAAAAACAAAAATTCACGTTTTGTGAGAATTCGTGAAAAAGGAGGTAATGACACTACCAGAAAGATAAAATTTTCTGAGCGGATCAGGTATGTATCTGATATACATATATATGTAACACAGATCAGATATATACCTGATACATGTACACTTTTTACGGCTTGTGTCAATATTGCAAACATAGTACTCATTCATTAGTTTTGAGGGACTTCTACTCTTGATCCATTCTTGATGACTGGGGACATACACACCTAGTAGTGTTCAAGAAAGTACAAAAGGCTTTTAAAATTGTAATTAAATATTGTGTTATAATTTATAAAGGCAACTTTTTACCCTTTATAACTTTATTATGCAGTCTTACACGGTTGTTACATATTTAATCACATTACACCCTAATTATACATACTCAAAAAGTCTGCCAAATTCCACGTAACACTTTTATTATACCCTTCTATGCAGATCCTAATTCAGATCAGGATTCCTTTCTCTTTATACGATTCATCGAACTACCAACGAATTTATTGTAATCCACATCTAAGACCAGCTCTATCGCCATGATCCCCACCCCTTTGATCAGGGTCATTTCGTCACATCAACCATCTCTTATATACCGACCTTCGAGGATCGATTCCTTTTCCTTTTCCCTCGACTCAAACTGCTCTATCACTTGTCCTGATACGTTGATATCACTTCTTTCTCAAGGTATTTTTCTTCTTTTTCTTTCGCATTAGAACATTCCTCTTCATCATTATACTCCTTCGCCCACATCACCTTCCCTTTAATATCATAGATTCAAGTGACTGATTGACTTGTCTTTTGGTTTCAACCGCCTGCCGATCAGTTTCACTTGTCATGACAAAGGCCAAGAAGAGCAAGGCTAGAAGTGTCGGTCAAAGCAGTCCTTCCCAATCTAGTCCAGATGTCAAAGCTTCAACCTCAACTGCTCCTAATCAGCCTCCACCGCCGGCGGACCCACCCAGTAAATCTGTCAACCCGCCCCCACCACCATCCAAACCACCAAACCCTCCAGCTGAACCTACCAATGCGAGCTGGTTAAAAGTTCAAACCTTAGATGATGAACTCAAAGAAATCTTTTTGAAGACGGACGTCGAGAAGACTTCGGAAAGAGTAACGTGCCTCAAGATCTACCGAATCTTAGTTCACTTTAACCCAGAAACAAAGCACCGCCCATTTCACCTCAAGGACAGCTTATGGAATGGATTCTTGAAAGATGTTTCACCAATCATACAGCCTTACTCGGTATCACCTCCGCCTACTCCCATGCAAACTGAAACCAACTCAGACGACTTCGATCCTCTGAGCCGCAAGACTACCCGAAAGGACCTTGCTGATTCTGTCCGTCAAGTTAACCCCAGACTATTTATCCCTACCACCTCTCCACGCGATCGGTTATTAGTCTTATACAAAGCATTCATTGATCATGACCTTCACCTCCCCTGGCTCACAAAATATATTACTTCACCAAGGGTTGTCCACCAGAGTCGCATCAAGAGTCTGTCTATGGAGGAGCTGCGTATGACTCTGCAAGAGCGTGCACCACACGTGTTTATACATTTGGGTCCACTAAACTTGAGTGTTCTTCAAAATCTTTACATCCGTTTCGTTCTTGAGGAGCCGGTCAGCAACGATTTGCTGGTTCAAGGATTTCACTATTCACTCTTTCGTGAGTCGGCTGATTCTTCGTGATCATACTACAACTCGTACGTCACATGTGTTAATGCCAAACTTGATCATTATAATCCATATTCATGTTGATTCCCTTTCTTCCGCAAATCCCCAATTTACCTTGTACAGTTATTTAGGTGTGCGACTTGTCACCAACACTCCCAAAACCTCTTCGCACCGGGTCTCCAAGAGCAACCATCTCATGGACGTCACGGGCTAATCATTTTATCCTCCTTAGTTTCTGTTTACGCTTGTGTTTCAGTTTTCATCTGACTTTCTCTGGGTATCTCAAGGTTGAAACATGTTTTGAATTTTCTTATCTTTTCTTTTCTCTCCTATTGTACCCGCGTTGCCTCAAATAAAAAAATATTGATGTTGTATACTACTCCACGACATATATACTATATCCACTTCACCGCGCTCGACAATTTGGAAGACAATATACACGATTCTCTTCATATACTCATCACTGATTATGCCACCTCGTCCGAAAAAAATTGAAGCTCATCGCGTCATCTGCCGCTGCGAGAGTCATGAATGTTATCGTGGCAATTTTGTTGATGCATATGGAGAAACCCAAACAGGAGTTGAGGTTACTCCTGCCACGCTTTCAGCTCACAAACTTGCTGATCAAAAGAAAAAAGCCGTCGTCACCAGCACTCCACAAACAAATCAACTTCCCGATGGGCTATCACAGTCCTTTACACGGATGGGTCTAAATGAGTCGCGGCTCTCTCCAGCAAACCCTGGAACTGGGCCTTCTCAAACTCAGGAGCCCCCCGCACAGTCAACTTCGCGAGACAGCAATATCGAGTCTCAGAACAATGATGATTTACGATCAAACAGAGTTTGCCCCTCAGCTTCGATGGCTCGGACGACGGGTGACATGAAGGTCTATGATTGCGGTGAGAGCTCCTTATAGCTTCAAATCAATATTTCATATCCAAGCTGATATCTAAATTCCCTTGAGATTCAATAGCTCGTTTCCACAGCTTTCGCTTAGAAGATATGAATCCGTTATTGCTCTATGTGATCATAGTGGCAGCGATGCTGAATATATTTGGTCACTTATCAATATCCACTACCTCGTGGCTTTTGGATTGTCTCAAGATGATCATCGAGCTATGCTTAACTCATGGCCTCAACTCGCTTCATCAGCCAGCTTTACTTAGTGCTGTGAATTCTTCTATCCTGAATCGCATCCCCAAAAGCATCACAAGCATTCATCAGTGGCTAAATCTTGAGCCTGATTTTATTGAGATGAATTGCTGCATCTCATGCTTTGCATTATATCCGCTTGAGAGAACTCCAACGCACTGCAATCACCAAATGAACAACATTCGTGGGGGACCATCCGACTCGACAGACTCTTCAAGCCAAAACTCAGCTGACCAAGATGTCCATTTAGATGGATCAGATGTTGTAGAACAAATATGTGGTCAACGTCTTTTAAAATATGTACACGGGAAAGAAAAGCCACTTCGTCGTTATGCAATACAAAGTCTCTCCGAATGGATTGCTCGCTTGTTATCTCGTCCGGAGGTCGAGATCTGGCTTGATGAAGCGCTCAAAGAGTCACGGAAACCTTTCAACCCAAAAGACGAAGTACATGATATACACGAATCCAAAGTTTGGAAGGAGTTTCAAGGCCCAGATGGAAAACAGTTCACCGCATCTACCGGCAATTTGACTTTTGCTATGTTTGTTGATGGTATCAACCCATACGGAAACAAGATAAGCGGACGACATGCTTCAATAACATTCGTGGTGCTTGTTTGCCTCACCCTTCCCATTAGCAAACGTCATTTACCGGAAAATGTGTTTCTGGTAGGAATTGCTCCTGGTCCACGCGAGCCTTCCCTTGAGCAGATGAACTGGATTCTACGCCCGATTATTCTGGAGCTCAAAGTACTATGGAACTCGGGCCTGTTTTTATCGCAGACGCATCTATACAAGAATGGACGTATTGTAAAGGCAGCATTGTTAGTTTTTATAGCAGACATACCTGCTGTGAGGCGCTGTTTGGGATTCCCAAGTGCCACATCACGAAACTTTTGCTCACTTTGTCATCTAACAAAGAAAGATATCAACATCTTGGACCCTGGAAAATGGCCACCTCGTACCTGCGCACAGCATAGGATATGGGCGTACCAAGCACGTGATGCAAAAACTCCTGAAGAGCGTAAGAGTATATTTGAAGAACACGGGCTGCGCTACTCAGTTCTTCTTGAGCTAGAGTATTGGAATATTATTGATTATCAGGTGATTGACTCGATGCATAACCTGTTGCTTGGCCTTATTGGATGGCATGTCCGACGATTCTGGGCAATGAAAGACGAGAAAAGTGAAGAAGCAAAAGCACCTCCGATAACTAATACAGAGCTCTTGGATCTTGTTTTGGAATCGTCCAAGCCATTGGATCATCATACCAATGCCAGAGTTGAACCAGATGCAGAATCAGCAGACACTCCTGAAGGTATTGACACTAGATCTTTGGAAAATGATACGTCTTCAAGTGACGATGAGTTTGATCCTCTTGGTGAGGCTGGTTGGAGTGACAATTGGGCCGCTCCACCTCTTGATGAAATAATACTCGATCATAGCATTCTGAACGACATCAACTCCTTACTTCCTCGAATACATATCCCTACTTGGGTCAAAAGAGCTATTCCAGTGTTAGGTAAAGCATCGTATGGGAAGCTAAAAGCAGATGAATGGCGGAATCTTTGTACCATTCAGCTACCTCTTATTTTAATACCGCTTTGGAGTGGTCACGATAATGTGAAAACTTCACTGTTAAAAAACTTCCTACATCTTGTCTCCCTAGTCAACCTCGCCCTTAAGCGATCAATGAAACAAGATCATATAATTCAGTACCGTCATCACATTCAACAGTACCTCAAAAGCTCTATTGTGTTATTTGAGCACTGCGGGCTGGCCCCAAATCATCATCTTTCAGTGCATCTGGCGGACTGTTTGGAGAAGTTTGGCCCGGTACGTGCTTGGTGGTCTTTCCCTTACGAAAGACTCATGGGCAACATACTCAAAGGTTCCCACAACAATCACATAGGCAAGTCAAGAGTTGTTAATTCGAACATTTCTGATGCAAGACTGATATTTTGATCCATATTTTCAATGAAGGTGAATTGGAGATAACATTTCTCAAAAAATTCTCTCGGGCTGGGAGTTTGTCAGCCCTTCTCAACAACGACAAAATTCCCAAGTCTCTCAAGCCATACATCAATAAGATCAAGATGCTTTACGAAGTCTCGAGTCCTGCTGTAAAGCGACTCTCAAACTCAAATCTCGAGCCTATAGACAGCAAAGTGCTCAAAATGTTAGTTGAGTATTTGAATAATAACAACATTGAGAAGGAAATCAAGTGGATGATTCCCGATCAGATGTTTTCAACGAATGCCAATGACCACAAACAACGTGCGGTAGCCATTCAACCGCGTGCATCATTCTACAAGAGGATTGTACATCAAGGAATTCATTACTCGCCATTTTCGGTCAGCCGATGCAACAGTTTTGTGGCCTTCAAGCTCCATGATGCTGAAGACATGTATTTTGGACGAATATCTTCTATTTTTATTCATCGAAGACAGCCTACTGTCTCTCAGAACATCTTCGATACATGGATAGTGATCCAGAAGTTCCCCCAAATTCCAAGCGAACTTCAAAGGTACGACCCTTTTTCGAAATCATCAAAAATGCATGTCCAAGCTCATCTACGTAGTTGGGCACCAACTGAAGATTGCCTGGTGAAGCTTGATCAAATAGTCTCACATTGTTCTTGGTTAATGTACAAGCCACAAGAGGTTCATAATAAGTTGACCGTGCCAACAGTAGCTCTTGTTACCATGGATCGATGATGCCATGAGGACACCAGTTACATCATTTCCTTTAAAAATCCTCAACTGTATATATTTCAAAATTTTCTATGACTTTTTTTGTTCGATGATTGAGATAAATGGAAGACATAATGAATGAATTACATGATCAATCCATGATATGTTAGAAAGAACTATTCTACACAAATGACATCTTACAAATCTGAAGTGCAATCATTCCCTAAGAAGACGCTCCAGAGTGAGCTTAATACTGGGGAGCATTGATACTGGGCTGATTTCCAATGCAAGCCGCTTTGGTCCGCTCAACTTGTCCAACCAAGACTGCATAAAACAGTCATTTGATAAGCCTTGTGGTGGTTTTATCAAGCTCAATGGATTATTGTTTCCACGAATACGAGGACGACGAGCACGCCCTGGAGATCCACTACCAACATTACCTGGTAGACTTTGGTCAAACTTTGCCTTCAATTGATCAACCATGAGCCATATGTCTTCAAGTTCGGGGCTGCGCCATTCCATCCTTCGCACCAAACATGGTAACTGGCTACGCTTGCCAGTGTGTGTCACTTCAGCCTCGGCATCTGTTTCGTCATCACTACATGTAGTATCTACAATTGGGAAGAGCGCGAAGATTTCTTCTTGCACAAGAAGTTTTGTGCGTAACGTCACAAGCTGTAGATTGTCAAAAACTTTAGTAGTCGTCATGAAAATCGTGAGGTTTCACACGTGTCAGAGAACTTACAGTATCTCTTCTCGAACTTCTTCTGGTCCTATCAGCCACTTTTGCCTTCCGTTCCTGAGTCCAGCCCACTTGACGATATCTGTGAAACTCATCAATCAAAGTAGCCATCAGAATCTATCCCACTGGTCAATTGTGATATTAAATCACTCACCTCTTCATTAGTGATTGTATGTGAGTATCAAAACATTTTTTGATGTAACTACGATTATCAGCATCAAGGGAGATACCAGTATACTCTCCAATCTCAACCAATTTTAAGAATATCTTGAGTGCAACGTCCCATAGCCAGCGATTTTCGTCTGTGGTTGGTGCTTGACCAAGGTCAGGACGGAAGGTTGAAATACCAACAGCGTTCATCATCTGCCAAATGACAGATAGCTGTTGAGATGAAGAATCCGTATGTCCAGGGCCATCTGGATATGGAAAACAAGGATCGTCGCCGGCCTCGCTGTGTACGACGCGCGCCTTGGGATCAATCTCCATCTTCTCAAGATCCTGTTCGTAATCCCAGCCTTCTTTTTCAGAATCAGTTGCCGGAGGGGGGATACCACGATCAAGCTTTTGACCAAAAAGGGTCTCAACATGAAATCTGATTCGTGCCTATGGACGGAGAAAGATTGATCAGAAAGGTTTGATGATTAATTCAATATATTCAAAACTGATTGTTGATGCTTACCGATGTTCGTCCGCCGCGGATTTTGCTTTTTTTAGATTTGTTTTCAATTCCATTCGAAAGCTGTCTTTTGACAGTCTGAGACAATGTTCTCAATTCCTCCGTGAGATTTTCGATTTTTGCATTCGCACCACCCAGTTGATTTGATAACATTGCCAACTGTGCTGAATGTCTATCGAGAATACTACGGATTGTTGAAGGTTCCGCTGTCCCAGTCCCCGTTGACGACTCAAAGGTAGGAGGGATGCTGTCTTGTCCGACTGTGGAGTTCATCATAGCTGAATCCGCTGGTATGGTTGTTTTCGGAGAGGGGGCAGACTTCCTTTGATGTTTTTTAGTCGCTGAATGCTTTTGAAGAATTGTAATTGAGTCGGAGATATGTGACACATCCGAATTATCTCCGTCATGATCGGAAGTTCCGCTATTGTCGAATTCCACATCAGCAGGAGTCCATTCACTCTCTGATGTCGCCTTTTCCTTCCCTTTTCGGCTTCGCGAGGGGAGCTGATCAGAGTGAAGTATTGTTGGTCGTGGTCGTGGAAAACTCAAGTTTCCATGTTCAAGGCTTGGTAGATTGGATGTCGAGGCCGGGAGAGGAGGTGTGCTCGTGACTGAAGAATGAACTTATGTATAGACATAAGTATAGACATAAAAAATTGTCAGTCGATCTTGGTTCTGAATGAATAACAAAGAGATCATTCCTCACCTTGACCAGTCACACTTCCAATCTTGTCCTCCATATTGCGAGATGTGAAGTCTGCTGAAGGTGGAGATGTTTGACGGCAAGTTCCAGATGTTGATGCTGTGTCTCTTGATTGTGGGTTTGGAGGTAAACAGACTTCAAACCAAAAGACTCAGCCCCTGGGTATGAAGCAATTAAGATGCTGAAAGCAGTCTGACGCACTCAAATCCTCATAAATGAGACAGCTTCGAATAAGAGACTCGCGGTCAGAGTTTGACAGGTCAAGGCCCACCTGCCGTATCATATCAACTAGCTGCGAGTCGCTGAAAGTGGTGAATTTACTGGATGGCTGCTCCAATGGGGCATCTTTGGCTGTCTCAGATGCCTTTGCCAGTGATTTACTGTTACTGATAGCTGATTCGGTTTCGGTCTTGGTTTTCTTTCGGAGGGGTGATGTTTTTTCGGCAAACCGTGTTCGTTTTCTTGTGAGACGTTTACCAAGTAGGTCTAAGAGACGATCTCGAGTGGGTTTATCACCCACTCTAGTTGCACCTTCGTCATCGCGTGAATCGTCCTTGTCTGATCAACAACGTACAAGTCAAAGGTATAAGCATGTCGGACACCGTTTGTTGATTGCAAGATGGGAATGTACCGGTATCAACGTTCAACTTATCAGCCAATTTTCGTTTATTGGCACCTTTCGCCTTTGGCTCACTGTTGGAAGTACCCGATGATTCCGCTGGGTTTGGTGGTTGGGTCCTTGGACCATTCCCGCGACGACGTAGGGTTCGAGTAGGGCGAGTTGAGTCACTGGGCTCAGACATAGTTTACAAGAGAGTTTAGGAAAAAGTCAAGGTTATTGAGATTTGTGAATAATAATGGATTGGTGTTCAGAGTTTAAAAAAGTAAAAGATGTTTAGAAATTATTAGTTCCTGGTGAGAAGCACTCAGTGCGTACGGAAAGGTGTGGAAAGATGGGGAGGAATTATAATGTAACTACTCACAATCACTACCAGAGCGTATCGTAATCTAATCAAATCCTTTGTAAATACACAGAAAATGGTATGGTCAAAGGAAGCTGATTACTGGCAACAGATAGATGATTCGTTTAATTCTGATCACCTTATATTTCCATAGATACTCGCCTTTGTGATTGGTGACCCTCATGATGGATTTCGAATAATTAGCTTCTAGAAAGACCGAGATTGACTGTATCTTGCTGAATTGCGTCAATCGAATATTCACGCCGAGCAAGCAACGATGATGGCACCGGTAAAGTCAACTTAGGATGGAATGACAGATTATGGATCAGATTTCGCCAATAAATTAGGAAACCAGAATGGTGGAGAATCAGAACTCGTCTTACTAACCAAAGCCTTTGTATATGTATTACAAATAGAAACAAATGGAAAGTCGGGGCTGTACATCATCTTGATGATCACCAGGACCGATTGATCAAATCAAAACCTTGTCTAATCTGTATCTACGGCAGAATACATATAACCCAAAATCAATCTTCGATAACCTTTGTCATCATACAAGTCACCAGCTCGTTCCTTATTCTCTAGTTCTTTTCTCCTCAACAACGTGATCTCTATAATCATGTCGAATCCTATCCACACCTGTATTTTCCTACCAGCTTTTATTCTTGAATATGTCCCTGATAGAGCGGCACCGAAGATAGATTCTGAACTCTTTTTAAGCAAAGCAACAACTCCCGAAATCTTACATGTCATCTTAGCTTTCAATCCGCATTTCCAATTTCCTCAAGATGCCAAAGAAGATCGCGAGCTTCTTCGGATGATATTCATTGAACTTGTAGCCTCACGCCTTTCAAGCTTAGTTCTACCAGTTGACCTCGACACAAATTACATTCAAATACCATTCCAAGGACCGATATCAGAGCCGCAAGCATCTCCCAAACAAGTGCATTCCATTGCCGATATCAACGCCGAACGCACAGAATGGTTCAACAGAAGTGTCCTTGGGTATCTCACAATCGGAAAGTACCGCCTTGCAGCCGAACACCTCA
>KZ141953.1:0-10880 GCA_002157035.1 Melampsora medusae f. sp. deltoidis
GTACATGACACATGTAAACATCAAATCCAAATTTGACCCTTCTCAAATCGACAAAAATGAGTTCATCAAGAATCTGTTGACCTTGATCGATAGGCTTTGAATGACTCTGCTTGATTTCGTTCCAAAGATCTATGTATGTCTAGAAGACAAACTCGAAGTGATACGCGGGCACACCCGCCCCAGCAACTTCAACCTTTGCATAACCTTGAGCTTGAAACTCCAACTTTGAGTAAAAAACTGCTTGATTCAACTATTCCTGAACAAGGCGATGAAGTTACTTCGAAGTTCACAAAAAAGTACCCTAACGACGACATAAAGGATGAACAGATCACCACGGCGGTCAGCCTTATGAACGGTGACACCACCTTTTTACTTGCTGGAACGGGGTTTGGGAAAAGTCGAGTGCCGGAACTCTTCTTCCATATGTTTAGTAAAGCAAAGAAGCCAGTCATACTGGTACTGAACCCACTGGATTCCCTCGGTGACAATCAGGTGAATTGTTTACCTAAAAGTTACCAATACTTTCCACTCACACAATTGTTATCTTGATCCAGGTTTTGGAGAAGCACGCAGTTGGCATCACTGCGGTGAACCTAACCAAGAACACTTTCAACAAAGATGTTTTAAGAAATTTGAAGCAACACTATTACTCTTTCATCTATCTTGTATGTTTTTTGTTTGTTTGGAGCACAATAAGAAATTGCCTTTTAGCTCACAACAAATGTGATGGTTTCCCTTTTTCAGAGCCCGGAGATATTCCTAAACAGTGAAGAATTTCAAAAACTGTACCATAGTAGACAGTTTCAACGTCATCTAGTTTTGAAGGTTGTTGACGAAGCCCATTGTATTTATCTTTGGGGCCTGCAGGAAAGTGGAGAATCAAGAAACTTTTCTATCCATGTCACTCCTCAAGATGTTGGATTGTTTAGGCCTGCGTATGGAAATCTTGGACGAGATCTGATGGCAACAGCCAATGTTCCATGCTTATTTATGTCGGCAACCTGCCGGCCTCAAGCAATTGCATCAATCCAGCGAAGCTTGAGAATCACTCCGGCACATATGACAATGATCCGTGCCGAGCTTGTACGCCCAGAACTACGCTACATTCGAATCTACCTCTCTTCTACCCTTGATTCAGCCGAGGATTTGAAAGTCATAATTCCACCAGCATCACGAGTCTCAAATGATGAAATGGCACCAATGTTGATATATTCTGGAACTAGAAATGCGACCAGTACTGTATCTAAAGTTGTTTGTGAAGCACGTGGTACACCCGATGACGCACGTGATGGCAACAGTCGCTGCATCCGAAAATACCATTCTGCTATTGGTGAAAAAGACAAGCTTGTGCGAGCCCAGGAGTTTGGTGAAGGAAAATTTCCCTTATTCTCTTGCACTTCGGCCTTGGGCTTAGGTCAGAATTGGAAGCGTGTGAAAACCGTAGTAATCATGGGCGCGATGGATCCATCCGAATCAAATCAAATGGGTGGAAGAGCTGGCCGTGGCAAAGATGAGCCCGGCCTAGTTATAATTTTTGTTCAGCCGACTATGCCAGGTTGTGCGAACTCTCTCGACGAGATTGACGTCTCAGATCATATGAACAATGAAGAAAGAATGAATGCGTTTCGGTTGACGCCATGTTGTCTTAGAGTAGTCTACGCTTTGGATAACCTGTAAGTGTCCTCTTTGACAATCGATTTTCTGCAATATATGCTAAGATAGATCAATCTTATGTTTGGAATCTATAGCAAAGGATACATCCCTATGTCAAAGTCCAATCCAGGCTATCTAGCAGAGATTGAGCGTGAAAAATCTATCGGATTGCCAGCATGCCGATGTTCAACTTGCGAGCCTCAAGCCGCTGCTCGAATTATCCGACTGCTACCTTATACAAAATCTACCGATCTAGCGACACTACTCAGTTCTAGTCCAACTTTACGCGAAGACATAACAGCTTTTCAACAAACAAAGACAGCTGTAAAGCGAAAGGCTACTGCTGGGATCCCGATTGTTTGCAAGAAGGACGATCCAATCCGACTGAACCCAGATATGATAGACCTAGCTGTCTCACTTACTGAAAGCTTTGCGGCAATGTTTACTCGAGCTCATCCTGCTGGCTGTCATATGCAACCCACAACTCTCTTTAAACGGGAGGATGCTTGGCAGATTGTCAAAAACTATGCTGCTGTCTTAAACAGTGTCTTTCTCAGGGAGATCTTAGGTGGTGAACGAATACCTGGACAATTTGATAGTATCAATGAATGCATTAAGAAATGGGTTAGAAGTGATTCATTTAAGGAACATCAAGAAGAGCTGGAAGACATTCAGATCAAGAACGATCAAGAAATCTTAGACCTTGAACTGATAGAAGAAGAGCATCGTGAGCAATCACGCTTGAAGGTGGCTGAAAAAGCTCTGAAAGACGCTGGTATAGCTGAGAGAAAGAGATTACGCGAAGAAAAAGCTGTCGAGGCTGAACGGTTGAAAGAGGAAAAGCGTGATAGACGTCAAAAGGAATTAGCTCTTCGGGAAGAAGATGCTCTTGAAAAAGCACAATTAAAAGCTGCTGCAAAAGCTATCAAAGACGCTGAGAAGGCTGTCAAAGACGCTGGCATTGCTGAGAGAAAGAGATTACGCGAGGAGAAGAAGATGGTGCCTCCAAGTGTACAAGGTTGATATGCTCCATGTAGATATGTAAACATGTTTTATCGTTTCATAGAAGTTGGCTTTGAGATTAAGCCGCTTTTTGAAGAAGAAGTACATTCAAAATGAAAGATCAATTGAAATGCTTATCAGACTGAATCTGAGACCGTGTTGATAACATTCATTGAACCCCATAAGAACCTAGAGTCCTTGTTTTTTCTCGCCTCCTCCTGAACAATCGAAAAAAGCTTTTCAACTCCTAGAACCTCGATATCATCCACTTCATCATTATCATCCATATCACGTGTATTTTTAGAGAGTTCTGGATCACACAAGTGAACTTGAGCCATTCGTAAAAAGTTCTGTAATGTTTGAGGCGTGATGAAGTGTCTATTGTTCTGATAGATATCTTTGAGACCAGAACTGACCTTCATTTGATGTATCAGTTCTCGTAGCTGTCAAGGCAGAAACATTTGATATCAGTTTTGTGTTTCTCATTTTGATTTATTCAGTAGTTGATTAGACATTACCAAAGGTATCAGGATTGAGAATCTCTCCATTAGCCTTTCGATCTTGGTTCCTTGCCCCTGATTTTGAAGTTTGAGCGAGTTTCTTGTTCTGAAAAGAGTTGATTCAATATGACTTACAGAGTGGTTGTAGAAATACTTGAGCCAATAGTTCTGAATCTCAAGATAAAAGTCTTTTACAACCCAGTGTCCTTCTCGGCCGCCGGTTGGAATAAGAAGACTGTGTTTTATTGCTTTTGCAATCTTAGTAGGTAGATATTTTTCTAGAATTAATATAAACCTTGGAAGATGGATGGCGTAATGGGATAATCCTTTCACGCCATGAGCCATAACAGCCCACCGCTTCCACATCAGTAGAACACGTCCTATGTCACCAGCTCGCATTGCCTTATCTCCTTCTACAATTGAAGCAAAGTCTCTAAGGCGTAGACGCAGATTATACAAGGTCCAATCACCAGTTTTAGATGAATCACATAAGGAGTTAACGGTGAAGTATCGCTCGTAGCATTCATCAATTATGGACTGTGCGACTCCAGGTTCTTCTAAATCAACCCGAACTTCACGAGCTTGTATGGTTTGCCTGTGTGGAATTACACAGTTATTGACTCAGTTAACTACAGCTTTTCCTGATCAAGATTAAAGGTCCATACCTCAAAAGAAAGACAAGTACTGCGGTGTGGCTTTTGAAGATTACCTGCATCAAAGAATTGAAATCCTGTTGTGATGGAAGCTTATCAGGCTTGATCCCCAGCGCACCAGCAGTCCGATGAACACCAGTGTCACAAGAATCTTTTGAATTTCCCCAGTGATGGCTCAACACTTTGCTCGCCACGTTCCATAGTGTATGGGCCAAACCAGGCATATTGAGAATGTTTGCCAAAGCTTCGTCAGCATGCCCGGCTGGAAAGCGCTGCCGGACTAGGGATTCGAAGTTCAGGCATGTGCCCATATCACCTTCAATTACTCGAAGGAATTCCGAAAAATCAACCGCGTCTTCATTGGTCTGTTTTTGACATTGTCCCAGCATATCAGAGACACCACTTGTAGAATTATCCGAAGCATTCATCATCTTTAGCATCATGATATCGGGAGTGTACATTTGTATTGGGTCGACTGAAGGTGGAACAAGGGCAAGTGATTCTTTACAGGCAGTATGAGCAGCGGAATTTGGTGTGACCTCGTATTCCACTAGCGCTTCAGCGAGCTGCGATTTCAGAACTAGTGTCCAGTGATCATCATCTTTCTGATTGGGTAACATTGATGCAGGTTCAAAGGGCTCTGATCGACTCTTTTCAATGCATCGGAGGAGATTATCGACTGTTGTTTCATTTGGATCGATATCTTTAGTAAGATGGTCGGGTAAAAAATGCAGGTATCCATAAGACCCATGAAACATCTTTGTTGTTGATTCTATCCGTGTATTGTGGATACGAGCTTGGATGTCAATGTTATCGAGTGTCATAAAAGGATATAAGTTGTACTTCTCAGCCATGCGACTCTTGATCAATTTTTCGCTCGCGTGACCTAAGGTGTCCATTGCTTTCAGTCCAGTTTCGCGACTTGAAGTCAACCCGAGGAAGTGTAGATAGTCATTCATACGCTCAGAGACACCGCATGTGATGAATGCAAGAGAATTTTGTAGCTGTTTACCATTGGAACGCCGGTTACATACAAAGGCTATCATGGAAAGGATTGTAACAGGAATCTAGAAGGATATAAGCCACAAAATAGTCAGTTCAACTTCAACCCATACAAATGTAGGTTGTGGACCAAAGACTATGTGAATACTTACTTGAACTAATTGCTTCTGCTCGACTTCGGTCGAAGAAATTGTTTCCGAATGCAATATCCCCTCCATATCCTCCACTGATGAGGCATCCAGTTTCCGTCTCATTGAGTCAAGTCTGTTAGATTCACCATCATTCAGACATTCATCATCTGTATCCTTGCCTTCTGCTGTACTCTTTGCCTTTGCTGACTTTTTTTTGCGAACTATATCACGAGCAACAATTGCTGTTTCGATTTTGGAGTAGAGAATGGCATGTAGGAATGACATATGAGTTCTGAGGCTGTCATCGCGAGTGGCTTCGGAATCCAGCTTAAAAAATGAATGGTCAATCTTTTGAGTGTTGTAAAAGCTTCCTTTTGGAGCTTCGCCCCGAGGCAAGTCTTCACGATTGACAATTTCTTTTGCCTACATCAATCAATTGAGATTACATTAGAGACACTTTAATAATACAAATTAATTCTTGCAAAGAAAAATAGCATCTATTGGTATAGACATACTTCTTTCAATATGAAAGCTCTCCAATTGTCAATATGCATTTTTTTCCGGTGTTTAAATATCAGAGTCTTAAAAGTCTCAATCACTTTCAGTGTTGATGGCCATCCAGTTGGTGATCCAAAGAATTGACGACGCTTGATGACCGCAGGCTTATCGGAATCAAGGAGGTTTTGGAGGAAAGATTTTGGTGACATTCCAAGCTCGTTCATATATTGGCATATCTTGATTGTTCGGTGCTCAGCAGGTTCATCGCAATGTGAATTATTGCCGATTGGTTCTTCTTCTTCTTCAAAGGGCAATAAACCTGAATCGGCTTCCATTCTGATGGCGTTCCAATGGAGATTTCTTCCTTGAAGTTTTCATTCAAACCATAAGCTCTTTACCTCCGCCAGATATTGCTCTACCACAATTTCTGATGAGCTGTCAAATCCCGAATTTTGTATTACATACAATCAATCATTTGTGTAACACGCAGCAATACAGATTTTTTGAAATTTGAGAAGTACAAATTTTGAGCTCAATAACAAATTTTGACCTCGATGAGAATTAGAAAAAGTGAGGAGAGGGAAAGATGTGGAAGAAGGTGAATGATAAGATTTGTGTTTTAAAAAAAAGGTTGTAATCGCATGCGAAAGTTTTCTTTTGAGTCCAATTTCTCCCACCAAAGGGTGATTGTGCTTGTCACCAAGACAATCGAGATAAGCTGTAAGTCCCTCTACTCGCCTACGCTCGCGCGAGTTAGAGGGACTTTGTTAAGTTAGAAAGATATGCGGGTCTAGGAACAACCCTACTGTGATTTTGTGAAGACCAATCTTGCAGACCAATCTTGCGCCACTGCTGCAATGTGATGTCATGTGTACGATACATGCGATTTGTTGCGATCGGTCCTTTCATTTTGTACTAAATACAGTAGTACATACATATTACATACATACACATGTCTTAACTTTCAAGCAAGGAATCCTCTCAATCTCCACCTTGCAATTTGAAAACTAAGCTCTGAATGCTCGCTTACAACGAAAACCATTTGAATAAGAACTTGGAATCTTGTGGTCGATATCATCCTTGAAACTGACCTTCAAAGTACAAACCCCGAGATGACAGAATCGAACGAAACCAAACTCCATGAATCAAATCAAACCGAAACCCAAACCAAATTAAGCAAAAAAAGATCATTAATCCTTAACATCAATCAACCCGATTCATCAATTTATCCAATTTATTTAACATCAAAAGTTATCAAAGGTTTCGGTAGAGGATCTAAAGAATTAAATTGTCCGACGGCTAATTTGAATGAAGAAGTTTTGGTTAATCAATCTCAACTTTTAAATCAAAATGGAATTTATTTTGGGTTTTGTAAAGTTGCTGGGTATGATCAAGTTTTTCAAATGGTGATGAGTATTGGATTTAATCCGGTTTATGGTAATGAATTTAAAACGATTGTAAGTTGTTTTTTTCTTCTCCGTTTTCTGAAACTTATCTTGATCATGTCCGTTTTGTCAATGTAAGCTCATCTATCTTTTTTTGGTGACGATTTTTTTCCTGATCGGTTTTGGGTTTGTAGGAAGTTCACGTTATGTTTGAATTTGGTAAAGATTTTTATGATGAAGAGATGAAAGTGATGGTTTTAGGTTATATTAGACCTGAATATAATTATACAACAAAAGGTTAGCTTCAGTTTGATTTGTTTTTTTGTTCTACAGAAAGAGAATAGATCTTTGAATTAATGAAAGTGGATTTCCTGTTTTCGATTGTGATAATTGAATTTGATTTGAATTAGACGCATTGATAGCAGATATTGAAATTGATAAGCAAGTTACTAAGAATACTTTGGCTCAAGCTGGGTTTTCTCAATTTGCCAATGATAAGTTTTTTAAATGATAAAGTGGTTTATTGATTTTTGGAAATGTTTTTATAAGGATACAAATAGAGATCTTGTTTGTATGTAGATTGTAAGATAATTGAGGGGATGATAAACTTTGATCAAAAGGTTGTTTTTGTCCTCTTGTAAAGTAATTATGTGAATGCGTATAGGATTGCAAAAGGTTTCCTTATCAGGGAATTTGATGAAAGAGTGAAAAGTGGACAAAGAGAGTACATACATAGAATGATGAAAATGGAAAATGAAAAGATATAGTAAAATTAAAGTCTAACCACTGAATTGGCCATAGTTTTGGTCTAAATTAGTTAACATCTCAAAAACTGTATGTGTAACAAGTTCTTCCAACACTTCGATGCATAGCATAGCATATGTTATGTACTAGCATACAATTTCAAATCTTCATTCCTGAAAAATTGACTCCATCCGATTTCTCCTGTTTTATTTTTCAAAGGGTTACTTACTTCACTTGTTAGTTCACAATTCTTCCTCATACATGAGTCTTTGAATTTAATTTGAAATTAAATCAACTTGCACTTTATTTCTCAAAATTAAAAAAAAATCAATCCAACATCAACATCCACAAAATCAAACTTACACAATCAAACGAGAAAACAGAGAAAACTGAAGAAGGAAACTCATTCACCATGTCATTACTTTCATCAATCTTATCTTCACCTCAACAACCCACATCAACACCCACATCAACACCAACAACAACAACAACATCAAACAATAACAGTAATAACAATAATCATAATAATAATAATAATAACAATTCAAGTAATCTCAATCCAACTACTCCAACTACTCCTAATAACACAACTCCAATACCCAACACAACTGCACCAGTAACTACACCTACTCCTGTTCCAACTACACCAACACCAACTACACCAACTAATACAACTACAACTACTACCACTCCTTCAGTCGCGAGTCCAACTCCAATTCCAATTCCAACTACAAATTCAACTACAAATTTTACCGCTCCTTCACCCGAAACTACTCAAGTCCGAAGTAAGTTTGGTTTCTTCAATTCAAATTAAAACTATTTTCGATTAAACTAATCTTGATCTACCTTATTAGCTATTACTACTGGTACAGGTAATGATGCATCAGTAGTAGTGATTACTCAAACTGCATACGCTCCAACTTCCACATCAGATGCAAACCCATCATCTTCAAATGATAATCGTGGATCAGCAAGCACTTCAAAAATCATTGCTATAGCCATCCCTTCAGCCATTGGTGGATTAGCTGCCTTGATCATTCTGTTTATGGGAATCAGAGCTCTCTTACGTAGATCAGCAGCAAAACGAGCAGCCGATGATATACGTTGGCCAGAAACTGTGACATCAGAAGGAGATCGAGCAGCACTTTATCCTGAGCCTACTCGTCCTTCTCCTGGCCATGGTTTAGGTCTTGTTGAAGATGAAGAAGAACATACAAGTCCAGAGATGAATATGGCAGGTGCAGGTGCAGGTAGATTAAGACCGGGTGCAAGTGTTGGTCCTACTCGTTCACATTCAGTCACCACTACTGGTCTTAGCTCTACATCACATTATCAACCTTTCGAATACGGTAACAACCCAGATTATATGCTCCATGGCATATCACCCCCGCCACCTTCACATCTACCTGGCGCTTTGATGCCGGCTTATGGGATGAACCCAAGTCAGCAACAGAAAGGGATGGTGACTTATCCACCTGATTGGAATCGAAACGGATTCGGAACCGGACATTCACCTGAGATGATGGCCCGAAGTAATGGACCGACTCGTACAAGTTTAGTTTATCCGAATGAGACGTACGCAAATTGGGATCAACCTAGAGAAATGGATGAATCAGATCCTCACAACCATCGACGGTATTCATCAAACCAACCTTTACCTTATTTATTACCACCTCTCAATACAAACCATTCAGGATCACCTTCATCGCATAGACAAACTTCATCGAATGGAGGAAGTGAGGAACTGAATCTCGGTTCATCTAATGTAGAAGCTTCGAATCACTTGGATGGACCTAGAGAAATCCAATACGCTCCTTATTCTCATGGAGGTTATGGTGGAGAGACGAATGAAGAATCTGATCAGATTCTTGATCATGCTCACCAAGATCATCATGATGATTCGATTTCGATTAAATCAGATCTCAAAGGCTCACCTGAATGGAAATTAGGTGTTAATAATCCTGATGCAGATTAGACTCGGCTCATTCAGATCACACTTTTCTTTACCTACCTACCAATCTTTAGATTTGTTTGTTTTTTTTCGCGGAAGGAATGGATTTGTTTATCATCAGGACTTGTTTAACTATGGAAATGAATCAGATTTATTTATTTATTTCACCTTTATCTTTATTCTAAATCTCGTTCTTCTTCTATGACCTTTTCTTGCTTGTTTTATTAATCATGATTATTATTATCATTATCATCATCATCATCTTTGGATTATCATTATTTTCAATTCGATTATGGATTGGTCTTATATATATATATATATATCTTTTCGGTAACATATCAAGTTTTTTTCTCTAGACTCATGTTTATTTATATTTTGATCCTTCTCTTTTTTCCATTTCTTTGGAATATTGTTTATGAAGTTGTTTATTTTTGGTCGGTTCATTGTTTATTTCCTTAGACATATGGATTTTGTGTTTTTTTGTGTGTTGCAGTTCTAATGAAAATTCTAAATTTTAATTATTTGATTGATGGATTTTTGAAAATGATTTTTTCTTAATTCTATTCCTTTCGAACAAGAATGTTTATAGAACACGATTCAAGTGATGAACTTGAAGAGTGTTTACATACAGTTTTGGATTTGGAATGTTTTCATTTGTGTGGGTTCATTCCTGAGAATGCGTAATTCGAGCCTGTTCTCAGAGTCAGTTTGCGGATGTAGTCCGCTTTCTGAAAAGCTATGCATAGACGCAACCAACCTTTTAGTTCTATCATATATTCTTTGGTTCTTTGATGGAGATCATCCCCCCCCTACTGAAGTCTTCTACCAAAGGTCAGCTATTGAGCTGCTAGCTGCAAGCTTTTCGGTTGAACAGGGTGCACCGAAGTGTCACTGCGAGCAAACTGCAATAGTTTTTTCCACGTGAAAAATACCTTTTGCTGGCAGTGTGTATTCCGGCCATCTCCTTTCTGTGTCGGAAACCGATTGGTAAGGGAAACCTCTGCTACTCTCGCGTGTTCCATTGCTACATGACGACGCCCATTCCTTGAAGAGGTTCCGGAGGGTCGCGAATGGTTGACAAAGGCCGTCTCGGATAGCCTTGTGCAATTGGCCAGTTGTCTATCTGCGGACCAACCGTATCAGACCCAAACGTGTGTCACCCTTGGCGCCACATGAAGGGATCAACCGGTTCAGATCAGTGTCGAAGAGAAAGTGGACGTCGCCACCGCCCGGATTTGTTAAGCACAAGGTATCCCAGCCTGCGGGACAGATTGTGACCCTCAGGGTTTGGCTTGGCTCACCGATCATCACTAACTCTTTCCAAAGGGTCTATACGACCAACAGATTCATCTACCGACGTG
>KZ141953.1:22056-60496 GCA_002157035.1 Melampsora medusae f. sp. deltoidis
GATACTTTTTGTTACCCCCATTCTCATTAATTTCCTTACTTTATATAGTTTACTTTTATCTCTGTTCACTTTGTTTTTTTGCTTTCACATGATGAATGTTTAAGAAGAATTCTTCTCTTCTACTACACTTTATTGTGTGTTATCATGGACTTTCTTTGCTCGTTTTTTTTTTAAATTTTATTCCAAAAATAGATTTTATTGATGCAAATCAAAATGATAATTTGAGAAAAATGAAATCTGATATCAGCTATATTAATGTGGATCTGAATATCAGAGTATTCTTTGGATAGAAAAGTGGTAGATGGGCGAGAGATTGTTTGTATTCAGTTCAATGAGTTTTGGCTCTGTAGATGATCAACACAGGGTAGGCAATATTAGTGGTTTCCAGATTCACATTTCTCGCTAAGCCTTGAGAGATCTAACGTCTTTGGACCAAGTTTTATAGACTTTACTTTACTTTTAAATGCCTTTCGTAATTTGACATCAAGAAAACTGGACAAGAAAAAGAACTTTTGGATTTGGTAAAGAATAATGCCCATCTACCTTCTATTTGAGGGCAGTTACTTCAAGAGTAAGGTAAACTGCTTCCTCGAAAGGTACCACAGATACCACATAGCTCACACATTGTAAATGGAAGGAAAATCTCTCTCAGGCCTCTGGGACTTAGATGAAGAATGAAAATTCCAAATGTAACAATACCAAAAAAACGTCAATAATGATTTCCTTCAAAAATGCAAAAAAAGGAAGAGGAGGAAGAAAAACTAAAACAAGTTAACTGATGAAAACTATAAAACAGATCTTTAAAGCAAAAAAATGTACAAAAGATGATAAAGAAAGAGAAGGAAAGAAAGAAATATTCTACAAGTTATGCCACACAGAAAGAAAGAAAACCAGTCATGACCATCGAAAAAGGAAACAAAAAGAACTAAAGAAAAGATTCATACAATTTTTTTACAAGAACAGAGGATGAGAGAACGTGAAATCGTGAAGGGAAAAGTTAAAAAGGTCGTTGAATTATCTTTGTACACTATATACTCAACATCTTCATGAAAAAAAAGGGAAAAGAATCGATCGGAATCAAACACGTCATGTCATGAAGAGTAAAACAAAAGGAAAACGTTGAAGACCAAGAAAGACAAAACCAAGTTACAAAAATCGAAATCATCGAAAACGGTCATGAAAGTGGATATCAAAAGAAAAACGAAAAAAAGGTCGAGAAAATCAATTAAGCTCTAATACCTAAACCAGTAGCAGCATTACGAGCAGCCAATGCACTAGCTCTTGCAGCCCTTCTTAAAATTCTAGTCTTTGAAAGTTGCTTAACCTTGACAGTATCAATCACATCTTCAATAGGTTGTTCAACTTCAGGTAATCGCAAGTTAAGATCACCACGTGTCCAATTACCAGTTTCCCAAGTTCCTTGACGTTTTCCATAAGCTCTACAAGGACTAAGCAGATCATCTTCAGGAGTGGAAGCAAGAGTTGAAGGTCCGATCGGTCCAAATCTGGTCACACTTGAAGGGGTTTTCAAATCTTCAAGTAATGGTCCAGCAACTAAAGGATCAGCTTGAGCCGTTAAAGTTCGACTACTACCACGTTTTAGACCCATAAGTTGTTTTAGAGAACTAAAACCAACGGGATTTTGATTTTGATTACGAGTTTCTTCATCAAATAATACTCTTCCTACAAGTTGATCACGAGCTTCACGAGTCGGTTTAGTTGAAGGCCGAAGTTTCCAACCCGTATTTTCAGATGGTTTTTTAACTTTTTGAGATGCTGGTGCAGATTGTTCACGTAAGTGAGCTAAACGTGAGGCAGCATTACTTAAAGCACCGAGGTTGAATGGACTACGACGTTGAATTTCGGGCGTACGTGGTCTGGCTGAAGGTGTAGCATCATCCCAAGTTGCATCGGAATCTCGATTTCCTAAAACCTTCTCCAATTGAGCTTCCAACATCGCACGCGGTGGTGTTGAGATCAAGTCATGTTCAGCTGCAACGCCAACCCTTACAGCTGGAACACCACCAGTGGAGGGTGTTTGAGGTGATTCATCTACGCCATCATCTGAGTCAGGAGACCGCTCATCGCGGATATTACCAGGAGTGTTGACCTTGGAGATGCTGGTAGTTGTTCGTCGGGTGCCAAAGGCCGGCGTTCTTGGGAGAAGCTCCTGGGCGCAGAGAGACTGTGACTGCTTCCTGCTCAGGGTCTTAGTCAAGGTTTCTTCCTCGAAAGTTAAACGAGAGCGAAGACGACGAAGTGAGGAGCTGGGTGATGGATCGCTGACATCAGATAAAGAGCGATGGTTACCAGTCTTGGGGGTATTTTCAAGGTAATTCTCGAAAAGCTTCTGTTCAAGAGACAAAAGAATGTCAGCTAAGAGAAATTCAAAGCGCGAGAGATTATGATGGGATATATGGATTGGAAAATGAAGCAGATTACATACCATCATTCGGCTAGAAGACTCGAGACGATCCGGACTGGTGTTATCAACTTCATCTCGATGGCGGTAAGGACTGGCTTGTTTACGAAAGTTAAGATCATCCGGTTTGAAGACAGGAGCAGGAAGGGAAACCGGAAATGCTAAAGCTAAGCCGGGATGTCGAACTCCATGATGTTGATTGGGTGTAGGAGCAAGAAGACGATCTTCACGTAAAATCCTTTCTCGTTCATATGTCATGGGTGGCATTGGTTTAGGCTCTTGTATCTTTGGAATGTCTTCAGCAAGCTTGGCCCGAAGAAGCTCATCCTCGGCGCGATAAACCCTCTCGAATTCTTCAAATATAAACCGAGGTGTAAACTGAGGCAGCGGTGCGCGTGAGCCAAATTGGATGCAGCTGGCTAGCGTAGGTGTCTTGAGATTATCAGTATCATCTTCATGTGCCAGAGGTGAAGGTTCCGGAACAATTGAAGTAGCACGTTTACGAAGATGACCAGAAGCCGCTAGTCGCGCTGATGAGATTGCAGGTGGCGGTTGAGCAATTAAATCCAGGTCGACCTCGGGACTAGGGCGTTCTGGACGCACTGGTTTAGGACCTACGAGTTATGTTTGCAAACAAAGAAGAATCAGCTTGAGATCATCAAAAAGTATACAAGACCTTGTGACTGACCAGAATGTGTGACCGGTAGAGAGCCTGTCAAGGTCTGGCTACGGCCACGCTCATTCTTTCGGGATGAACCAGCGTCCAAACCAAACACAGGCCGACGGTCACGCGCGCGATAGGGAGAATCCAAAAATGAACCATGACCCGGTCTTGCACTCGAAAGTCCATAAGATTGCGCGTCATTTCCCACATGACTATAATCTACAGCCGCAGAATTTGAACGACCAGAGACCTGAAGCACGCGTTTTGCACTATTCAGAGCAGCGCGTAAAGGACTAGAAAGATATGACTCTGAAACGGCTCGTGAACGACCTTTAGGTGTAGTGGTGGATAGAGGAGATAATTCAGGTTTCCTCATGTTCTTGGTATTTCGTAACTGCGGCGATTCGTAAGATGACATCCTAGAATGATGTGTAAAAATGATTGTATGTTTGATATGATTTGAAAAGACTGTCTTGATGACTTGATGGAAAAAAATGTTACTAAGAAAAGCTTTGATTGATTGATAAAAAAAGTTGAAAGTCGAAGTTGACCTTGATGAACGAGATGAAAGATACTCAAGAGCTTTAGATAAGCTAATGCAAGAAAAGGGTAAAGAGAAACCCTCAAGAAAGTGAAAGAGTAGGGCCAGATGAACAAGAAAAATCAAGCTAAGAGAATCGAAGAGAGTGGTGAATATTCCAAGAAGAATTGACTATCTCGAAGATCTGAAGATAAGAACTTATAGTTTAATGCTATTGGTTAACTTCAACTTGATAGAGTGCACAAAAATGAAAATGGTAAAGAGGACTGAAGGACAGATGTAAGGAAAGGTGAGTTAAATAAATGATAAAAAAATGACTTCAAAACTCCGAAAAGGACACATCCAAGGACAGAGAGAGTGACAAAGGAGTCAATGAGGAAATGTGAACCATGCATCAAACGATCATCATCAGGTCAGTCCACTAGACTCATCAGGCACAGTAGTGGGTGGGTTCCTAATCCTATTCATGGATTCTTGGGTGACGCAAGCCCTAGCAGGGAGATCCGATTCATACATATCCTTCATACAACTCTTGTCTTTTGTACCGCTCATTAAAGACTTCCGAGACTGACTGGCCGATACGATGAGATCATACAATGTAGACTATCAAAGTTTCATCACGAAAGAGGTTCTCAGCTCCGATGACGTGATAGTTTGGCAAGTGAACTTAGTCCTTTTACCGACGAACTCACCTCGAGACTTCATACCCCAGCTCCCTGAACACTTGTACTGCTTTGTTTTTTCATTGCTGGTTCTTGTGCCCTGACGCCTTATAATTATTAGCTATTATTGCTTGTTAGCTTAACAAGATTCAAACCTGACTGTGTTCTATCAGGTCATTCATCCATCAAAGGGACGGTCCTGATCAAAATAGTCTGTATGTATGAGTTTTTACCCCAGATTATCAAAGTGATTTGCATCACAGATCAAAGCTCAAAAAGTTGAGAAAGATATTTTACAAATCAAAAGAACCAAGTGAAGCAAATTAGGAAAACGTTGAGAGTGAAGCCAATAACAAATCCCCGCAGTTCAATCAAATTGAGATTGTATCTATGTAATCATCTTTGAGATATATTCGATGATTAACAAAGATCTAAATGATTTCTTTCGATTGAGAATTCCATCAGAATGCGTTATGAGATAAGCGACTTTCTTTTGTTTTGATATTACAAACGAAACAATTTACAAATTCACTTGCACTTTAATCGCTTAACAACTTGATTGCTTCTATATCAATTCTGGAATCACGTTCATATTATGATCTGATCTCATCAATTTTCTATTTTACATTGTACTTGAAAATATCTTTTTTCAAACCACATGCTCTCACCTGTGAGCATGTAGGCAAAGCACATGTCGATCTTTTCATACGACGCTAGACATCATGGGGTGGCGAATTTGATTAAATGATCATTAAGAATTATATTGGATTTTACAAGCTCAAGTTCCTCAAGGAAATGAAGATAAGCCAATATCACGGTTTCAATTACAAGACCAGATGTTATATTTTGCCAAGCTGACGTACTCGGCATGCACAATCAGCATAAGTCAGTACGCGAGGAGAAACTGTTCCATGATGCTGGAATTCTTTGGTAGCTCAATTCAGTTATCTGATCATTTGCCATCCATTGTCTTAACTCAGCAGAGAATACAAAATTGAATGAAATTATATTATGCATTCAAAGTGAAAACAACATTGTGATCTAAAACCTCATGAGGTGAAGTGGATTTTATCTGATTGCAAGAAAGTGGTTGCCTACTCAAATAAGATTATCTAAAACTCTAGCACTCGATTTCAATACTCAGACGCCGTATCTTTCCTATCACGATCCAAGACCTTGGTTAACTATAAAATGTGCACAAAGGTCAGGATCAGAGATTGTGATACAAATTGTCAATTACAAACAGAAGTTGGATGATCATCTTACCTCCGAATGAAGTTGCTGAGCGTGGTCCAACTCCTTCTTAACTATATTTCCCGACTTCAAATCCACATCAAGCTTTCTTAAACTTTCTCTCACAACACTAAACACGGATTCTTTTTTCCATGAAACAAATGCACACAACAACATCAGCCTCCATAAACCAAGTAGATAAAAATATCAGAATGAATTGGATTCCCAAACTGACCATCTAGATTCGGAGTCAATTGAAGGCTTAAACTGATTTGGATTCTGACTTTGTAAGATTCACTTCTTTTAAGACAAGCACATAAATCGCTAGTGATTTTCTCAAGTACGTTTGATGATAAAATTGATGGACTATCGATAATCACATTTAGGATTTGCCGCATGCTTGCTACAGCATTCCATTGGACCTAGACAAGCAGTTTCAGATGGAACATATATATGAGTGCTTGTTTGTAAGAGGACCAGGTGGAAGGGTGGAAGACCTTTGGCATCCGATCAGTCAGAGACTGGCACAGAGCACTGACTCCACGTTGTACTCTATCTGTGATAGATCGATGTTCTATTTGTGGAGCGCTGGAAATCCTTTTGAGTAACTCTGATGTCCCAACTCCACAAATTCGTACCCCATTTGTCCGTTGCTACATGGAAATGAGCCATTGATTTCTCAATACCAATAATGAATCCGATTGATGTTGCGACTTTTCTTGAAAAGTAGCAGAATGAAAATATCTCAAAGACCAACCGAATCAGTAGGAGAAGATGATTGCATCAATCTTTCAGCAACCCCCACAGTCCTTATCCAAAAAGAAAGTTCGACTGTTTCCGTATGATTTCTGGATAGATCATCCAGCCAACAAATGAATTAATGATTCCGAGTCAGCAAGAACATGTGCTAAAATACTTTAGTGAAGCTTTCTTGCATACATACTACCAGAATTAGCCAATCTTTCAGCACAGTTGGCCATGGTCCAAGACCAAGTGGAGGGTATACTATTCTCTGGACTGGTAGGCTGACTAATATGCTCCAGGTCTGCGAGAATTTTCGTACTGACGCTGAGAAGCCATTCCTTGAGATTTCAAACGAAGAGGAAGAGGCCATACAGTTATGGACCGAAAATATGATTGCAGAGAAAGTCTATGACTTGCTTACTGTCGGATGGGAGCCAATCGATTTAGAGATGATGATACCAATGAACCGCACCGCTATGGGATCTTTGAGAGCCCCAAACAAATCCCCACGCAAGACCTCACTCACACGTTGTATCATTCCTTGTGAGGTTTGAGAAGCCACGTCTACCAATAATTGAAGTCCACCATTTCGTAATTGAGAACGTGTCCATCGTAGGCTTATTTCATCGAATTCTTCAGTGGGAAACACCATGGCAAGTGCACCGAGGAAGGTCAATTTGGCAGTTGACAATGCGTCATTTGTTGGCTCGTTGACGTACAAAAGTCGGAGATCCAAGCTAGGAATGGCGGCATGATACGAAAGTATGTGTGAATGTAAGAGATGATTCAACAAAACAGCAGGAAGTGATAAATGGACTTGAGGGGTGACACCCTGTGAAATTTAAGCAGCTCACATTCGATGTATATTGGAAGTGTGGAAGTCAAGGTAGCTCATACATGCCGTGAGGATTTGCCACCATTCGAGCTGCTCAGGATTCGAAACTGGGGAAGACACCTCTTCACATCCCATACCTACAATCTGATCAATCACTTCAGAGCAAGATGTTATGATACTACGATTTGGTTGCGATTTATTGAGGATCTCCAATAAGGCGGATCTTGCATGTTTAATTATGCGACAATCTGAAGACGGAACCAAAAACTTAACCATTCATTGCATTTATGTTATTTAGAACAAGAGTAAATCACTTACCGTCAGATTTCAAGAGATTGGCTATAGGTTTGAGTAATACTCCAAGGATCGGTGTTTTGATCCTTCGATATGCAGAATTGATCACAACAGTGATGCTGACCTGAAAAGAGATGGTCAATTGAACATGTGAGTCTAAAGGGTCTACATGATATGACTCACATCTAATAAAGCTTCTGTCAAATCTGGTGAAATTACTACTGTGTGCAGTATGCAACCGAGTCGATGGTGCAACTCGATCGTGATCGATGCTATCTGTGCTGAAAGCGATATAAACGAAACTTTGGTCGTACTGAGACACATGGTTAAGGTGAAGTGAGTCAGCTTGATGCCATCGAATATCAGGACGAACACACGCCCACAACCTATGGAATCACAGAGCTATGAAGAAAATTGAGCTCAACTCTTCTTCAGCAATAGCCAAATAAGATCCAGCATTGACAAGCATAAGCCTGATAGTGTTACATGCTCTGATCCTCACAGAGATTTCAGGATCACGTTCGATAACACTTATTAGTGTGTAAGCTTGATGAGTCGGATATCCATGGGCAGGAAGTAGTTGGGCCCAAAATGGATGCAAGGCTTTAGAATCTACTTCTGCAATACTTTTCAAAAGTGTGATCGCATCGATCCTTAGCTGAGTCAAACGGTCCACAGTCGGAGTTTGTGAATGATCGAGGTCCACTTTTGATTGAGAGTCAAGATGTGAAGTACGTATAAATCGAGAAGAGGTGCTGGCCGTGCTTGACGTAGGGTCGTGCTGGTGAGCATGATCACCAGAAGAATTGGGCAAAGTTGATACTGATCCTGGAACAGATTTCGTAACTTGATAACAAGAACGTATGTAATCAATCTGGCTTGAAAGATCGATAAGTGCACTTGAGCCCACTTTGGTCATCATTGCTGACATGACTCGTAATTGATAAGATATTGCGATTGGTTGATTGATTTGATTATCTTTCTTTGATACTAAATGTGACATGGAGGTGAGAATCGAATTGACGATGACCAGACATTGACGTTTCAGCACAGTTGGCGAAGAGTTGCTGACGATCTGCAAGAGGCATTGAGAGATAGCTTGGACAGCGCGTGGATTGGTGACCAAAGTCGAAGCCAACAAGCTTGCAGCGTTGGTTGGAAGACCATCCTGATCGATTTGACGAGTCGGTAGAAGGGAGAAGTCAACACCTTCAATGGATCGAAGCCAATTCCCTAGATAATTCCTGGACTGACAAGAGTCGAGTTATTCATCTTGAGCCGTAACCTCAATTGACGCAACGCATCCTCTTGGTCTGCCAAGGTGCCGGGACCACTGAGGGTGTCACCAGTCGCTCTTCCCATCAAACGAGCTAGTTCTGGATCAGGTCTTGATTGTCGATTTTTGCTTTGCATCTTGAGAGCTGACCAAGCAAAACCTTTCGGCGCATTCAATCTGGGTTAATTGCAACGGTCTACGAATCAGCTCATGATTGGTGGCCTCCGATTTCAAAACCAATCTACTCACCTTCAGTCAGCGTGTGGAACGTTCACATATCACGACGATGAGATGAGGATGAATCAAAGAAAGGGATCATTACCTCGACGGGGCTTCTCAGGTCGGGACCGATTGCCTAAACGGTCAAAACGAATCTGATTCAGAATTTCTCCTCTCTCTCTCTTTCATCTTCCACTTTCACATACGAGAAAGGCTGCTAGAGCAATCCAGAGACACATGGAATAGAAATAGAGTGCCTTATCATCATTTGCAACTCTATGTGGATAGAGAACGTGTCACTCTCACATTGCCATGTTCACTCAAGTTCAATCTTAACAAAACCCAACCCATGATCTCAATACACAACACCCAAGCCAATCATTATGTCAAAACCAAGCAATAAGCTTACAAAAAAAGTCAACAAAACTCAAAAAAAAGAATACAAACTAATAAGCAATGCAATCAGATATTAGTAACACACAACATAGCTTTTGGATTTCTTTCCTAACACAAAAAATTACGATTTGTTTTTTGATTTTGTAATGTATAGAGAGAGAGAAAGAGAAAAAGCGGGTAACCACAAGAAGAACGAAATCAAGACAAATCATAAAAGGTATTATTCAACAACAAATCCAACCCCAACCATCAAGTTTTTTTTTGAAAAAAAAAAGAAACAATAAATAAGACACTTTCCATCTTTTCTTAATATCCATCATGAAATCAGTTGAGATCTTCTCAAACATGAATCAATAAATCCAATCAAGTTTTCTGATCAAACATTCGTATTAAATCTCCTACTGGTTTCTTATTAGATCCTGGCACAAAAGGAGAAGATGTTGAAGATGGATTCGAAATCACTGAGAACCGTTTTGTATGACCACCTGTTAAGGCATTCTTAGTAAGATCTAATGGTTGCCATGCACGGGGATGATTTAGAGGTGTACTTGGGGTACGATTATGTGATGGGGTGTTAGGTGCTAAATTGAATCAACAAAGAAGTTAGGTTTTATGGGTCAGACGGTCATGGGGTAGAAAGTGAGCAATCGCGTACCAGTAGATGCAGGCTGTGCTAGCATTGGTGTAGTTCGATCAGTGTACCTTCGTTCTAGTTTAGATATTTCTGAATTGCCATAGCTCGTAGTGGGTCCAGCCGAAGCTCGCTTAATGCTCGGACTACCTACATTAGAAACGAGGCTTAAAGGTGAAGCTGTTTTGGTACCCAAGGCCGCAGTGTAACGAGGTCTGGGACTACGAGAACTAGGAGTACCTGGGGTATTACGAACACCTTTAGGTGTGGGTGGTGAAAGCGGTGCCAACTTAGAAGCAAGCTTTGAAGGCGAAGAGGGTTGCCAAGTAGTTCGTTTAGGTGTGGTGACTTCGGATGCGGGATTCATATTTTGTAGCCTTTCTAGATCTGATGGGATCGGTGAAGTAGACACGGTCGCTGGACAAGAAGCATGAGGTAAGGTAGGCGACTGAGGATCCTCAAGCTGCTCGGGTTCATCAAATGAATGTAAAAGGGGTGAAGTCGGATGAGAGCGCAGAGGCACTGGTGAGATAGGTTGAGGAGGAAGTTCAAGCGTCTGACGCCCAATAGAAGTCGCCAGGGTTGATGGCGACACTGAAGAGTTCCATCCCATGGTCGAAGAGACATCAGTCAGGCCCCTTATAGAAAGTGAACTGGGAACTCTCGTGCTGGGTTCGGTCAATTTTTTAGTGCTCCCAAAAGTCTCTAACGAGACCACTCGGTCATGTAGATCCACAAAGTCTTTTTGCAGTGCGATCAAGTATGTGCTCTTCAGGTCTGGGCTCGACTTGCTGTCATATTGTTGCCTCTCCAAATCCTGTAGAAGTCCATCATGTGCTTTGAGTGCGTGCTCTAGCGTATTGATCTTAGCTGTTGACCAATTCTTGAACTGATCGAGTCGCGTCATTTGATCTTCAACTAGTTGTTCTAAGGCACGTGTCCGGTTCTGTTCAACTTGGAGCTTGTGCTCTAAATCATCACATTTATTGCACCTGAACGGAGCGGCGGCCACGGAAGTAGTGGTACTGAAGCTGGGAGTACTCTGTAGATTAGAAGCTGGTCGGTCTTCCTTAATCACATCACGAACGTCTGGGCGATGGGCATTAGTCGTTGCCTGTGTACTGGTCGTGGCACATCCATTCACAACACGCAGCACTCGGAGCTTCTCATCGGGAACTACAATTGATTCTTCAAGATGTACACCAAGAGTGTTGAGTTGAGACGGCGTAGGACAACGATCTCCTGCTGGTTGTGTACGAGGTCCTGGGCTCTCGCCAGGAGTTGGCATCCTTGGTAAGTGCTCTCGTATATTGTCAGGGTTTCGAGAGCCATCATTATCCAATATCGCGGCTATTTCCCTGATCAAAAAAAGTTCAAAAAGATGTCAAGATCTTGACTTACGAGTCGTGAGATGTTTCAAGCTTTAGTGACATACCTGGCGGCGCGAGCTTGGAAATCTTGTGAGGATGGCTTTGTGAAATCAGCGGATGGGCCAGATGATCCCTTTTTGACCGCGCGATCTTGACCATTGATCTCAGAAGCATCTGAGCCTAAACAGGAAGAAAGCCGATCTTTTTAGCATCCCCAACAAAATCAGAAGGAGTAGGAAATATGACGAACCTCGACGCGACTGGGAGGATCGGAAGGGCGCGCTAAGTACAGAACCAATTTTTCTCACCAGCCCGCTCCGTGGACTGGCACATGGACTTGGCGTACGACTTTCATTCTGGATGAAAGATCGTACACTGCCCCTCGGAGAATTGTCAAAAGGACTGTTTTTATGAGAATTAGGGGCAGGTGAGGGTGATTCGGGTGTAAGAGCACGAGTCTGACGACTTGGGCTTTGTTGTAGATCGACAGCTGGAGCAGGAGGTGGAGGTTTGCGCTTGCTGGGAGATGCGTGGGCGGCTGAACCATAGTGGGGTGAATAGTGAGCATTAGCTGGCGCGCCGAGGTGCTGAGGGGTGGGTCGATGGAGAGGAGACCGATCAGAGGTAAGATGACGTTGGGGTGTAGGCTTTCGAGGTGGACCTGAGGGAGGCTTTACTCGAGGTGACGTGTCTGAACGCTGACCCGGACTCTGTCCACTTTGAGACTTGGGCGAAGGCCGCGGACGACTTTGTCGTTGGTTGGAATGAATCATATAGCGATGTCGATGATGATCACCTTGAAAACTACGGCGCTCAGGAGGAGTGGATTGGACCCCAGGAGAGGCGGGTGAATGAGGCAAAGATGAAGGATATAGTTCTTGATTTTCTATGTCGACAAACGCAGTTTCAGATCGTCGAGGGCGACGTGGTGAAGGCGTGTTTTGAACTGAAGAAAGTCGAGGTCTAGAGCCGTCAGGTTTTTGACGATGAAAGGGCGAGCTAGGGGAGTTTGGGTTACGTTTACTGATAAGTTCAGTATTGTTGAGTGAACGGATGATCAAAGACAATGAAGATGAAAAGGACCCAAAGCAGAACAAGAGAAACTGTCAGTGTCCTTTCAGAACAACTCATCATTTGCAATACTTACGGTGAGCCAATAACCATACTTGAGGTTTCCGGTGAGACTTGAAAGTGTGACAAAATTATCTGAATCAGAGATGAATCGTGTGGTTTGAAGGGTACTGGTGATATGACTTATTTCCAAAGAAAAATGGAGCTACAAGATACACAGCAGTCAGTTAACATGGGGGGCTTTGCTAGCAAGACGCGAGCTGACTGTGACTTGAAACTGCTGATTTTTTTTATCAAACTGAGAGGAATGTGACTTACTTAAGTGCATAAACTTGAACGGTCAACTGAAATGAAATCAAGAAAGACCACCTTAAAAGGAAATAGATACTACCTAGGAAGAAGAAGAAGATGATGATGATGATGATGATGGTGAGTTCTTCAAGAAAAGTGGGTAAAAATCAGATGATACATATCGTAACAGAACATATCACAACAACAAGTTTAACAAAGGAAGTCTTAGCCAACTTCCAAGTTTAAACCTCCTATGTATGTATGTTCTAAAATTTAGATGTTTGTCACTGGAAAATCTCATGACTCACCTCACAGTCAACTTCACTCAAGTCATCCGTCGACAAGTTCATCATCTTGAACTCCCAATTCGTACGCTTGACTTGCTGATTATTGAAATAAAGATATGTAACTTCCACTCTCACGGTGCTCAAGGATCAAAGTAACAATAGGTTTCGCCAGGTTTCGCCGTATGAAGACCTCAACTTACGATCATCCCAAAGAAACGAAAGGAAAAGAAAATCTAGATTCACTAAACGATCACACCTTCAATCAATGGTCTATATACCAATCGAAATTGTTCATAGGATCCTAGAAATCCTAATCGACACAGTCGCAGGCCCGCCCGGGTATACCGATGATCCAACTTATTCGGACTATGAACTCCTTCAACCAAATCAAGATCTCTTTAAATTCAGATTAGTTTGTAAAACTTGGTCAAGAATCCTTACACCAATCTTATTTCGTACGATTTCAGTTGATTCACAATACGATGAATTCTTTCGTGAAACCTGGAAAGATTCAGCTTATTCAAAACTTGACATCTTTCCCTTCAAGACTTTGACCCTCATACTGGAATATGATGATGAAGTGAAATATTATAATTTTCCAAATTCAGAGGACGATGATTATAGTAAGCCCTCTAAGATCCATTCAAAGCATTTGAGGTTGAAATCTATTGTTCACTAAGACAGTTTGATTTGATCCATAGTAATTGTCCACCCGATATCAATTGAACAGGCGATAACCTGGATTAATTCACTTGCTCAAAATCTAGACAAACTCGTTTTAGTCTTTGCAGGTCTTATGCGCTTGACACCAGAACTGATACAAGCTATCAATCAAGTCAAAAATCTCGACCAATTTTCGATCAGAACCGAGGGGTTTTCAGGAGACACTGTACAACTCGATTCGGCCAATCTAGATGATTTATTCTCAATTCTTCTCAACATCAAACACTTGGCCATGGACAAGTTCACACCGGATTTATTGAATTTAAAACATCCAGCTCTATCAAACTTACAAAGCTTTTACTTTTCTTCGCTTGATGATCACTTGAAAATCGTGGCTCATCTCTGTAGATTAGCAAAAGATAGCCTGAAATACATGGCTTACAAAGTCAAATCTGTTTGTTGTACAGAATGTCTCAAAAAAATCTTTGATCCAATTCACAACACACTTGAAGGTCTATTTGAAAATGAAGATAGCGAATCACTTCCAGTAGAAATCAGTGGGATGGAATTTCCAAAATTGAAGGTCGTTCAGGTTCCGAATTCTTATTTAGATGAGTGGGTTGATGCATCATTTGGTCAGCCTTATCTTCGAAATATTCGAACACTTGTGATGAATTTCACTGAGAATGATGATTGGGAAGAACTTTTGAGGAATGGCAATGGGATCAAAAAATTAAAAAACTTGAAACATATCATCTTTGCTACCATCAATCCAACAGCAAACCTAAACCCTGGATTAGTCTATGATCTTGGTCAGAAAGGAATTAAATGTCATCTCATATGGAGAGCACCGCCTGATAAATTCATGGTCAGTATCACGTGAATCTGGATTATTGTTAAGTGAATAACCTCTAACTGAAGCTTCCCGATTTTTCCCTGGTTTTTCAGGAGATGGACTACCAGCTCAACGGCCCAATATAATAATATACATTTTTCTACGACTATATCCATTGAATCTATAGTGTTGTCTTACAGGTGTAGATTATATGTGAACATAATGGAGAATACTAGGATGCTTGAATAAAATAATACATACTTTTCCTCAATTTCAGAACTCTCCACACTCATCTTGAATCGTATCCTGGGTAAACCAGATGCAATTCGGCCAAAGCAAGAAATGATTGATGTGAAACAAGATGTTCAGTGAGCATTATTGGATAAAAAACGGTGCTCATCTGATGCTACCACAGGCCGGCCTTGAATAGAATTATTTTCACTGAAGGGCCTGATCATGGGGTAAATGATTGATACTTTATGTTCACTGTTGGAGGCTAATGATGCTAATTAACCAACGTCTGACAGAAAATGGTTCAAAGGAAGTCAAATTTCGAAGTCACTGAAGATGACAGACAACTTCGCTCTTTATTGACCTGATCACTGAGTTTTCTTTTTTGAAAGTTACACATTTTGTGAGGTTTTCATTCAATAGCTTTGAAATTTGTATTTTGGTTTCCTTGTTCTGATCGCCACTGTACTCATCCTCATTCTATCCTTGTTCTGAAAGATCATGTCAAAAATTTGGCTATATATAGGAAGTGTGTCTCAAGGCCAAGACCCACTGGTGAGTTTTCGCATTGCTGAATTTGTCCTTGTGAAACATCACAACAAGTTTTTCTTAACTAATACCAAAGCATCTCAGGTTTGCCAAAGGAATTTTGTCAAGAGTAGAATCGAAGGCCAAGTAGTAGCGTATCCAACCAATCAGAATTTGAACCCTCCCAAAACAAATGGCTGACCCTGAGGCTGAACGAATCGGCCTGCTGACTTTGAAGCGCGTCTCGATAGGAATTTCCATACAGGTAGAGTTTTTTCTTGATGAGGGATATAAGCTCTTGTAGATGATTGGACTCGGAGGACAAGCTTCGGGGAAAAAGTTTATTTACACCTCTATGTAGAAAGATGTTTATTTACACCATTGTATGAGTTTTGATGACTTCAACTTATGGGACGTGATTAATACGAGTGAGGAGAGCGGAGGTGATACACCCCAAGTCAGTTTAACTCTTCATTTGGCACCTCATCACTCAGCGTCGTTCAATTCGAAAACCATCATCGCGAAGAAAGAAAACGAGAAACGCCGGATCCACCCATGATCACAACCACGATTAATAGGCTACCGCTCGAGATTGTGTATATGATCCTCGAGATCTATATTGATGGAGGGATGGGTGCCCCCAGGTACAACATCCTTGACCCAGAGTATGCCGACTTGGAAGTCAATCAACCATCGGAGGATGAGCTCAACCTGAGATTCGTTTGTAAAACGTGGTCAAAAATAGTTACTCCAATGTTATTTCCTATACTTTATCTGAATCCGAAACGAGCTCATCTGTTCCGCAAAAGCTGGCTGAGTTCAAATCACAACTTCCCGTTCAAGACCCTGAACATGTTTGTCCGACATGGAGATTCTTCAAATGAAGATGAAGATGATGATGATGATGATGATGATGATGATGATGACGATGACGATGACGATGATGATGATGATACTTGTAAGGCATTTGAACTTCTTTACAGAGAGCTTGATGAGGACATGTATTCGTCACTGAGATCATTTTATTTTTGTCCTAGTACATCAAGGTTCATCATTGTCCTTGGACGATGCTGCATACCTCATCAAGTTACTCGGAGATAACTTGAACAAATTAAATTTATGGTTCTTCAAGGGTTTGATGTGCGTCACCCCAGACTTGATGGACGCTATAAGGCAAATCAAAAATTTGGAAAAGTTGAGCATCATAGACTGGAGTTATTTTGGACTCCTGGACCTCACCGAATCTGATACGACAAATATAGGCAATCTACTTCTAGCGACTCCCAACATTAAACATCTGGCGATGAGTAGGATCCCTCAGGAAATATTAGGCTTGACATGTCCAGCCCTTTCAAAATTACAATCATTCTACTTCTCTTGTTATGAGGAGGATTTCGAAACTGTTGCCCATATCTGTAAATTAGCGAAAGATACCTTGAAAGTGATTGCTTACCGCTTCAAAAATACTCCTCCTGAAGGTAGAACGCTGATCTTCGAACGAATTCACAACACACTTGAAGGTCTGTTTGTAAATGGGGATGACGGATGGCTCCCAGAAGAGGTCATCAACATGGAATTTCCAAGACTTCGGGTGGTCAGAATTGCTCAGCTTGAGGGAACTCGTTATGACGATTTACTGGGTCGGCCTTATGTTCGTGATATTCGAACACTTGTGATAGACTCAAGCCGCGAGGGCGGTGATTGGGAGGAAGCTATAAGATACGGCGATGGGATCAAGTCATTACGCAAACTGAAATATATAATCTTCACAACTACAAACGCTCGCTCAAAACTGGAATCTGGACTATTGCATGATCTCAGCTCGAAAAGAATCAAGTGCTATATCTCGCCAAAGTTAACACCTGACAAATTCATGGTCAGTACATATAGATTGAATCTGGATCCTCATTGATAGTTAAAAAACTAACTTGAGGACCTCATCTCTTTCTGGAAATTCAGGAATTGGACTGGCAACTCAATGGTCCAATCAAATATTGAACACGCTCCTTAGGTTGCTGGTTGAATCTTTAGTATTTGCTCAAATACGGGATTTATATATGAATCTGATTGATCCTCGGTTTTTCTCGATGTCCAACTGATATCATCTTCACTTTTCTGAGAAAGAGAAGTCATTACCAGGTCAAAAAAATCTTGGATTCTATTGCCTAGTTAATTATTGTTTCATCTGATTGTCTGTAATTCGTTCTGACCATCTGATCTCCTAAAAATCTCAAAATAAATATCCGTGTTGCTTTACAGCTGCCAGAAAAGCTTCTTCGTCGCTCAGATACATTGTGCTCTGGCATCTTGCCATCATTTGTTTGCAGTCGTAGAGATCTATTGAGGTTGATCAGAAATCTTTGCGTTATAGCCGCAGGAAGAAGGGTTAAGGTATCCAGCGTGTGCTTACACAATTCACACATTTGTATGTATCCTCTCAATAGATTGACCAGAACCTGAAGCCTACACAATGTCTTGCATCATGTTAGTTTATTTTTGTTTAGATGCTCTGATTTTCTAAAGAGATTATCTATGAAGTGTTTTGTTTATGGACACCAATGAGAAGAATCTGATTCAAAAACCCAGATATTTGTTGCCGAAACATGTCGCAGATATGAAAAAGCTGACCCACAAACTAATTTACAGCTTGTTGACCAGAAGGAAAGTCCATCAAAAATATCAAAGTCAATGAACCTCCGTCAACATCTTGATTTTTTTGGAGTATCACAACATACCCTAACAAATTCATATTGGTAGCATCAGGGCATATTATTATAGGTCATGCAAGATTGGATGCTTTGATTTTCAGCTCTAACCGCAATGCACTGACATACCAAGTCTTGAGCCCAAGAGCTAGTACGTACGCATATAATTCACGACAAGGCTGTCCAATCACCAGCAGGGTGTTCCAAGACATGTGCTGGTGGTATCATGCTACAAAAAGTCCATTGTTTACTCAGATGACTTGTCACATGGCGAGCCCAATATCTCAGAGTATACCCCTGCGAAAGAAGTGAAAGACTCAATGGAAGGAATGGCCCGGCAACTGTGATGGATCTTTATCTTGTACTCTTACCATTGAGATAGGACATAACAACACTGGAAGAATAAATATGTACTTGAATACAAACATGAAAACACATATCATTGGAAACTTATCAAAAAAAATCCCACATTTGTCTGTAGTTCCTTACACACAAGAAGTCAAAGAAATCCTAATTTAAGGTGAACGCTAAATAAATCAAAGCCTCGAACATATTTGTCAGTGGGACAACAAAGGTCTGAATTGATCAAGCCCATGCTCATCCGGGTCCGACGTGTCTGGCCTTGGCCGTGTCATGTACCGCGGGCTCGGATGATAAGTACGCGGTGAGGGATGACCCGGTTCGTAAGTTGTTGATCGATCGAAGAAAACAAATTGAGAAAATCATTCAAGATCAAAACACCAAAACATAGAACCACATAGTACTCGAGGACAACAAGGAATCGAGAAACTTGATGTCAAGTCAATCCATGGGACTCCAAACACAAGATGAAAATCAAACTCAGAATCAAGAATCAAATTTAGATCAAAATCCAAATCAAAATCCAGTAAAAGTTGAAATTAAAATCAAAAAGTTTTCAATGTTTACAAAATCAATCAGCTCATTCACAATATCAATCATTTATTCGATTCTAATCCAAGCCACTTTTCCAAAATACGATTTGATTCTAAATCATGAAGAACTTCAACTTACCTCTTCTTCGATTGGTTTATCAATCTTAGAATCAATTTTGATCTTGTATTTTTCATTTCATTTAAAGTCTAATTCAACTCGGCCTTTAATTTGGTTTTTATCGTTAACTTTGACTCTTTTAAAATTACCACTTTGTAAGTTTCACTTTTCATCACCTGGTAATATTTGAAGAGAAATTTTTTTTGAAGCTGACTTACTTTCTTTTGCCGCCAGTCACACTGGTTTATAGATACTTTTCAATAATCTCCATATCAAACTTGATGTCAATCTTACTCATTGATACATTATCTTACTTTGGTCAATTTGTCATTCATTTGAAGGCATTTCATCTCAATCGATTCAATTTATCGCATTCTCAAATTCAACTCGGTCTATCCGATCCATTGATGTTAATCTTGAGTTTAGGACTAGTGAGCTTAATCGGTGGCTTATTCGATTACGTATCAGATAGACTTGTTCTTCGATCGCATTTACAAACTGATCTCGATTTGGCTAATCATAGAGCTAATCTGAATGATTATTTTCTCTTGGAAAAGTCAGTAGAAAAATTATTGTTCATTGACGCGTCCGAATGTAAATCCTTGAAAACTGAAACCTGATCAATTTGTTCGTATAGGTCAAATATCACTAACAAAGAACTGTTACCTGCACCAAGAATGTTGATGATTCAACTTTCAAGTATGATCTCAGTTACGGTTCCGATTTGGCTAATGAGTTCATTTTCAATTGGTTCAACTTGGATCTTGATCTTAGTGTTATCAATCTTACAATATTTGATCAAATTACCTATTAGTTTCGAAACTGCTCAAATAATGATTAGCTTGATTATGATTAGATTGATCGGGTCAAATTTGATTTTAAATTATTTGATCAAGGATAGTAGAAAAGTGGAAAAAATTGTTGAACCCATTGAAGATACCAGAGAAAAAGGAAACACTGATGATGTTGGATTGATTAATGATAGGACTGAAAAAGAGAAGATTGATGGAATTGATGGGACTGATTTGAATCAAGATCTTCAGGAGAAAAAGGATTAACAAATACAATTATTTTGGAACTTGCGTTTTGATGTTTATTTATGTAAGTAAGATTTTAATTATCATGATATCATAAATGGGACCTTCTTCATCCATGCAAGATTTTGTATACTGATATGATGATCGAAAAAAAATATGCAAATACCTTGATTAGATCTCTTCTCAACTTTACTTTGTTGTAATACACTTGAATCATTATTAAATATTGAGTTTCAATTCTGACATCTTAATCTAAAATATCAGAAGTATATAATCTTGAGTTACCTCTGGATTATGTCAATGAAAGTGTGATGAGAGTCCAGGAGATGATATTTTGGGGCCAAACAGAAGAGATTAATCTCATGAATAAGCTGCTGGTAGAATGAACAGTTTTGGTTTTGATCATGTGATGTCATCAAAGCCCAAAAACATCAAAAAACAAAGGCTATGGACAGGTTTTGAAAATAGATTCTGGTATCCGCTTCCCCCCTCTTGGCAGTGCTGTAGACTGGTATGTGGCATAAAAAGGCATAGTCATGCTTTCACAGCCCTTCAAAGGTACAGATAACCTGGATACTTGTGTAACCTCAAGATGCCACAATTGGCTTTACCCTTAAAACAGCTGGAATTTGATAAATTCTCAGTAAGATACAACTCAAGTTTCTGAGCAATATCTGACACAAGATATTACAATGTTGATAGACCAATAGGTTGTTAAATTACATGGTATGATAGTAAGATTGAGGTGATCACCCATTTATGGGTTGTTAAGTAGCCAAGTTAACCTAACAAAGGCCCTTGATGTCTGCCATTTGATAACAAGATCAACTTTGCATGTCTTTATGCTGATACATGCAAAACATACTTTGTGCAATGACAGGCAACATCATTGGTGACTCTGTCAGATTGGATGGCCAGAACTGTTTGTAAGTACATATGAGAAACATGTGCTAGCATCAAGTCCATTGACATTGTTATTTTCCAAAAATTAGTCCTCAAATTCAGATGTGGCATATGTTCCTTCAACCTACCAGCTCTATAGGGGGAAGAAGGTGGATTGCTGTGGTGTAGTTTATTAATCAGGTGTGTTTCTAAAACATCAGCACTAGTGTTTTTTATGAATTGAAAGATTTATTCTGTAGAGAGAGACAAAACAAGAACCATGTGATATATATAGTCTTCAGCATCAGCATTTTTGGGAAAGACACAGTTCTCAGTGTAGCTGTTTACATATTACTCAACTTTCCCACTTGTAAGCTTAGAAGTCAAATTAGACAGGACCGAACAAGACTTCACGCACAAAATTCACCTATATGAGAAGAGTGAAAGATGCATCTGGTAGAAATTTGTTCATTAAATCTCTGAACTTTTTAAAATTTTCCAATCATCAAAGAATTCTGAAAGAAGATGATCAGCAATCAAACTTAAAAGGTGAATCTTATTTGAGAATTGTTTTTGATGAATTTCTAAATATAAGGATAGGATCAAATCAAAATCAAAAGTAAATCTCAGTTCTGATTCTGCAATCTTTTAAAATTTTCAGAGAGAGAGAGATCACATTACCTTTTCTGATCTCACATACACCAGGGCTAGAATCAATTGAATTCATTGTATTAAGTCTCAAATTCATTCCTTCATACATTTGATCCATAACCATTTGTTGTTGTTTTTGTGAATTTCTCATGTCCATACTTAGCTTCCATAAAAATGATGCTTGATCAGGTTTAAATCCCCAGTATATGACTTTGGATAAGAAGGCTTCAGGTTGATTAGTGGCTTCTATCAATAGCTTTGCAGCCTGATCTTGTTTATCTATGAATTAAACAAAAATGTCAGCTCAGGTTTACATCAAATGAATGTTCACAGATAATGATTCAGCCAGAAAACTATTTACCCCAATCCCACCTCCCTTTTAATGTAGAAACTATTGAAGGACTTAAACTCTCCCAAAACACTTTCCCATTCTCATCCTTGCCTCTATTCTCATAAAGAATATTTAGAATCATCCTATGATTATGACTATCCCTATATGTTTCTTCTATCATTGATGCCATATCAATCATACAATTAGCAACATAAGTTGGAGAGATTGGTCCTAATTCATGTGCCTTATCACTGTGATCCCAAGCGTCAACATATCTATTGATCATGCGTCTGATGTTTGGAAATATCCTTTTGTTGCGGAATAAGAGATATCCTCCCCACATAATTGCTTCACATAACTTTTGTCTTGACCTTGGAACTTGAATTATAAAAACACAATACAAGATGATTAATTTTCCAAATCAAGTATGTGCTTTAAGTTCTGGAGACTTACTATTATAAATTGATTGAACTTGTCTAACCCAACGAAGTCTATCATATGCATCTTGGAAATGAAAATCACTATTATCAAAATCAGTTCTCATAGGCGCAAATTCTTGGAGATGGATCTTATAATTTCCAAATCGATATAAACTGCATGAAGGGTAATGAAGCCAATCTGAAAGACTTTTAAATTAGTGTTTTCATCTATGTTCAAAGGAAATTTGTTCAGGAACTTACTCTGAGACATAGTATACAAACCTTTTGGGAGCTTATAATCATCTTTTGAGTCACTCCCAATCCATTCACAATATGAACGTATTTGTTGAAAATTTCTTTTTTGAAGAGCAAATTGAGAAGCATAAAAATGTACAAATCTATCTTCTATAGGTAATAGGCTTCTCTGAATAAACTCTCTGAATAAACTTAATGTAATTTCACGAGAAACTCCTTTGGGTTGATTAACTTTTTCTGCTAATTCAAATACCCTTGATATCACTGACATTGAGGATTGATAATTTGATTCATCTGATTGAAAATCAAATTGATTTAAGGTTTGTGATGAAATCTTTTTTCTAAATAATTGCATAGTGGGTCTAAAGATTTTTATTTGTGAAGGTAGCTTGGACTTCATTGGATTTGAATCATTTATACCTGTGAGGATTCCTTCTTGAAAATTCAAGTTTGCTGTTCTAAAATGGTACCCATTCTCTGGTGTAGAAATCTTTCCCTCATCTGGGTACATCAATCTTTGCCTTTTTGATCCTTGTTCAATTACTTTATTGGACATTGTTTGCAGTGGGAAAAGTGGGGTGTTCTGATTTGGAATTACAATTTCATTGCTTTGAGGTCTCCCCTCAAAACCAGTCTTCTCAGTCAGAAATGCCTGGTCAGCTGAGCGCTTGCCTGAAGAAGTTTCGATAGATGATATGATTGACTTCCCCTTGGATTCATCCAATTGCATCCTCCTTGATGGATCTCCGATTTTTCCAGTATCACTTGATTTCAGACCCTGTTGCAATTGAGAGGTATCCTTCTGAAGACCAAGACTACCCAATAGATCATCAGCCCATACTTTTGCGTCTGGATGACTCAATTTAATTGGCGTTGGAGTAGCTAATTTTCTGATGGAAGGATTGATACATGAAGATCGATAGTGATCATACTCTATTGGGGAATAGTGGAATCCATTTTGACCGTCTTCAATGGGATTAACTTGAAACTTTTTCACTGTTGAGCTTTTCTTGTAAGGTCTGAAAGATGCATGACTGTTCAATGGAATCTTTGAATGCTCGCTTTGACTACCTTTAAAAGGTTGATATAATTTTGAATTTGGTGTTTGATGGTCATGCATCAATCTAACCTCTATTGGAAGTTGATTAAGGTCAGGTATAGGCTCGAATTCATTCATTCCTCCAACTAAGAGTGAAAAGTTGGGGAAATTCAGACTGATCAACCAAATTATAAGCTTTGGACTCTTCTTCATCTTGATCAACTCTTTGTTGTTAAACAATATTTTTCTTGTTATCTTGACAATTTGAGATTGAAATCAACAATCAAGAGGGATTGATTTCCCACCGCTTTCTACAAACAAATCCTTTATAAAACCTTTCAAAAACTGTTCTGCGCGTTTCACCCCTTGAAGCGTATCTGATATTCAGAAATTTTCACTGTTGTCTAAAGTGTGTGCTGCGCCTTGCTTTATCAACTCTGATTCACTTAATTTGAAACATTCCAGTTGAATACAAAGTCGATCCATGGATATTGATACAAGATGATGCTTTTTGTCTGAGAGTTTCATTTCAAGTCGCTCAATAAAACGCATCCATGAACTTGATGATCGAATGAATTCGACCTCTTCATAAGCTTGAAGAGCCTCAATGAGGGTTTGTCCAAGATCATCACAAATGCTTTCCTTATCAAGTTGTATATCATATCCTGCATTGATCATGTACCGAAACAAGAGAAACCTGCGCAAAAGAGCCCGAAGCGTACATTACTCGCCTGATCATCTAATAAGGTTTATATCTAACTTGTTTGATAGTAGGAGATGTGAGCTCCGGCCCAGATCTTTGTGCCTTGTCCTCAGATGTGGTATCCATCATCCGTAGATCTTGTTCAAACACATTAGGCCAAAGACATATATTTCCGTCTTCACCACCTGTGAGTATCATACCACTCTAGAAAAGAAGAAGAAACATAATGATTGTTCAGATTGACGATCTCACGTGTATCATAACAAAAACAGATGACTCAACTCGTTCATCGACAATTGCGGATCTCACAATATCAGTATGCCCTCCTGTTAGTGAAGCTAGCAGGTTCCAGGGTACGTTTTCTGGATGAAAAGGTTCAATTAATGAAACTTCACCACTGATATCATTTGAAGTTTACAAAAACATGTATCAGGGTCATCGCCATATTCTGGCAGTAAAGAAAAGTTGAATTTTTCCAAACTCACGATTGTGATCCAGAGAAATGACCAAAACGAGATTGACCTGGATCGACATTTTTGGGTATGTTTGTAGAATCTATCAAATAAGAAGTTGGATCTCTCCAACTTGAATGTGGTCTTTCAAGTTCACCAAGTCTGATATCGCCAAAATCTCGAATTAAACCAAGCTGATAGGGATCATTTCGTCAAATCAATTTCAAATTTGAGTGTTTAGTTGAATTGAAGAATATTGATCACTTACGTCTTCACCATCCCAAACGGCCACTGTTTCCATATCAGTTCCAGTCCAAACGGATTTCCCATCACCACTCCATCTAGCTCTAGCAAGACTAGCTCCAACATTTCCCGTAGCAATCACCCCGTCTTCTTCATCAACCAAACGAACATCATAAGTCACAATCAAACCATCAGTAGAACCTGACAATAATTTATGATGTTCAGTAGGATGAAAAGCTAAAGAAGTGATTAAATCTGAATGAGATTCAGTATAGGTATGTAATGGAATCGGATTAGATCTTAAATCAAACAATTCAATTCTTGCTTGATTTTCATCCCCACTACCAGAAGCCAAAATATTACCATCTAATGAGAAATCACAACTTAAGAACGGATCCGAACTAGAACCTAAAAAAGATCTTTATTCAAAATCAGAATTATCATCAATTTCCATATCATGTTTTCATTTATCCTTTTTTGGATGAAATGATAACTGACCTCTTAATTCAAGCACAGGTAAACTGTTATTCAATCTGAGATCCCAAATTGCCAAAATCGGATTTTCGGAAAACCCAGCAATCAAACAATTTGGTTTTCTAACAGTCGATTTTAATTCATTGACTCTACCGTTTTTATGATTTGTTGTCAATGTTTGATAATTGATTAAGTCTGTTTGATTACAGTTTGATGATTGATTTAGTTTTATGATTTGGATTGAGTCTGATAAATTATCAGTTGAATATGCCCATGTTAATGGTTCTTGAATTGATAAAGAAGTGATTTGTAAAATGTATGGAGTATTGTTTGAGCCCTCTTTTGAGATTGATTTCTTTACTATTGGACTTGAATAATCTTTTGTTTGAGATTGGTTCAAGTTTACTTTTGACATTCTCGTGTAGTGAATGTTTGTTTTATTCTTGTGGAATGATGATTTGAGGAATTGGAGAAATTTATGTGAGAAAGTCAATCTGGCGTGATCGCGATCGAGGAAAGAAATTTGAATGAAGTGATGAATATGTTTATATTGTAGTATGGGTTCACGTCATATAAAGATACTCTTATTACATGTGGTTTTGAGACATACACCTGTTTTCAATGAAATTTTGCAACCTTGGTGGCATTTGAGTTTTGCAGCGCACACTTGGCCATAGACCCTCTTCAATCAACCAATAAAGAGTCCAAACAAAATTAAATCAGCCCACAAGCTTTATAAGTTAACGGCTCAAATTACGACGCTTTGAAAACCTTTCAAGCTTTCTGTTCCAATTCCTATGCAGCTCATTGGCTAGGCCATATCCTGATCTAGATAAAGACTCTTATCCTCATTCAACGTCATTTGAAAGAAAATATTTTTGAAAAGCAACGTATCAGAGAAGAAAGAGTCTTTTCGTGTAATGGTTTGCAGCACAGTTTTGGACATCATTAACTTTTCCCGTACACATTTGTTTCCTTGAATTGATTGCAACAAAGAATGGATTTGTTGGCCGTTTATATGATTTGGTTTTGGGACAGAGGGTTGGGATTGTAGCGGTATGGTGTTGATGTTTTTAAGGTCCACTGTCCAGTCACAGAACATCTTTTCACTGACTCTACATAGGAATGCCTTCATCACGTCGTACATACATCATCTATAGTTTTACACTCCGTGCTTCCATTAATATTTTGGTATGTCTACAACGCCTTGAATCCCAAAAGACCTTGCCCTCTGGTGATATTTGCGGAGTTTTCGGAGGGCTCGAATTTGAAGATAGTCAAGCGTTATTTGAAGCGACCTGAATCATCGCGTCTTGATCGACCTCCCGAGGCCTATTTCGCCTCCGGATTTTCGCCGAGGAGCCAGAAGCATGATTGGGGATTCCACATAGGAATTCTGTCGGGATGAATGAAGGCTCAAAGAAGAAAGAGAGGTGGAGAGTCGAAGGCGACGCGTGTTATGTCACGTGATCCGCTACAAAGTGGTGGTACAACTTACCAGTCTATGTAAAGCTCAGATTTCCCGAAGAAGCGATTTGGAGAAGGACCCCTTCGTTGATCATTTCATTTCATTCTTTGTCATTACACAAACAAACCATTCTTTTTCTGTTCAGAACATCAATCAATCCCAACTAACGCCAATTCAACCTCTACCTGAATCCAAATAACTTGAATAGTGAGCTCAGATCATTTTCAATTTATAGTCTATCAAAGTTCAAAACAAACACTTACCTCAATCTAATGGTTTTCTGGATCTCAGTGGAACAGGAGTCAACAAAAACAACGGAAGAAGTTTCTATACCATTTCAAGATGTACCATTAGACGATTCAAAAGGAGAAGAAAAACAAGAAACGAGAGACAAATTATCACGCTTAAATTTTTTACTAAGAGCTAGTGGAATCTATAGTCAAATCATCTCACAAAATGTTAATTTCCAATCTTTCATTTCTTTTTCCATTGAAATGTTACTGACGTTTTCTTTTGTATGAATAGATAGAACGAGAAAGGGTCTCACGTGAAGCAGCAATCAAAAAACAAACTGAAAAATCTAATGAAAGTACCAAACCTCAACCAACAAAACCCCAAGAGAAACGTGATACGACTAGGAAATCATCTAGAACTGTAAAGAATGGAATCGATAAAACTGAAGAACCGATTACCAAATCCAATCAAACGCGATCAAGAAAGAAAAACGCGACAATCGAAAATACTAAAGAAGCAGAGTTAGAAACGGCTAAAGTAACTCAACTGATTGAAAATGTACAATCGAATGAAAATCAAGAGGAGTCATCAGATCAGAAAGCCGAATCGAGTTCCAACCACGTGGGTCAACCTAGTATTTTAAGTGGTGTAACAATGAGACCATATCAATTAGCTGGTATGCATTGGTTAGCTACGCTTTATGAAAACGGTTTAAATGGAATCTTAGCCGACGAGATGGGATTAGGAAAAACATTACAAACGATCAGTTTTTTATGTTATTTGAGAGAACGAGGAGTATGGGGACCATTCTTGATAGTGTGTCCATTAAGTACAGTAGCCAATTGGGTGAATGAATTTGAGCGGTTTTGTCCTACTGTACCGGTTGTTCTTTATCATGGATCGAAAGACGAAAGAAATCATCTAAGAGCTGAAAGAATGGCACCACCTGAAGATGATCCGAAAGCTTGGTTAGGCAAACCGGTCAACAAACGAAATAATAAACGAAATAATCTTAAATCGAATCTTACAGCTTGGACTTCAACTAACACAAAAGAAACTTTTCCAGTCGTGGTTACTTCTTATGAGATTGTGATGAATGATCGTCAATATTTATCTCAATATGCTTGGTCTTACATCGTTGTTGATGAATCACATCGATTGAAGAATTTAGAGTGTAAATTGGTTCAAGAATTGAAATCTTATACTAGTGCTAATCGATTGCTCTTGACGGTAAGGTATCTTGGTACAAGAAAATCAAATGTCACAATCACTGTGGAGCTGAATCCTTTTTGACATCAAATCCTTCTAGGGAACGCCATTACACAACAACTTGAAAGAGTTGTGGTCATTACTTAACTTGTCAGTATTTTTATCCTCGGTATCTTTAGGATGGATGGATGTTACGTTGGAGCTTTGACTGATTATTTCTTGACCATTCACACAGTATCTTACCTGAGATCTTTGATGATTATTCTTCATTTGAACAATGGTTTGACCTTTCATCCGTCACCGCGGCTACCGATTCAGCCGCTGCTCTTTCTTCTGCCCAAGCTCAACATATCGTTAGTAATCTACATGCGATTCTGAAACCATTCATGTTACGCAGAATGAAAAGTGAGGTCGAGACATCATTGCCAAAGAAGAAAGAGTGAGCTTCCCGTTTCCATAGGAGATTGACTCCCAATCAACGTTTAGTCATATTTACCTTGTCTGACTTCATAACCTTTTGGTAATGGCTTCAGGTACCTTTTGACAGCTCCACTTACAGCACAACAGAAAGAATTGTACGAAGCAGTCATTAATAAATCATTGCGAACTTTACTCGTCAATCAGAAATCAAAAGCCGCTGAAGAAGCCGACAACTTGACTTCAAATAAACGCGAAAGATCTAATTCAACCTCTTCAAAAGCTGAAGAGACAGATTCAAAACGAATCAAAATCGATGAAGATAGTTCTGATGAAGACATTCCCCTATCAACAACCAAGAAACCATCACAAAGAAAATCATTAGGACGACAAACTAAAGAGGTCAAAAAGCTACACGGGTATACTGAAGTATCAGACCAACAATTCTTCAAAGATGTTGACAAGGGAATCTCCACTGAAATTGACTATCATTTACAAACCCAACCAAATCAATCAAACCACTCCAAGAACAAAAACGAATTCGAAGCGATCAAAAGTGTAAACCAAATGAAACTACAAAACGTGATGATGCAACTTAGAAAAGTTTGTAATCATCCGTGGTTATTTGATTGGCCTATTGATCCTACCACTGGGACTTATTCAGTCGGACCAGGATTGATTACATGTTCTGGTAAAATGTTGTTATTGGATAAATTACTACATGGTTTATTTGACCGAGGTCATAAAGTTTTAATCTTTTCTCAATGTAAGTTTTTAGACGTTGATTGCTTCTTCATGAAAGAATTATTGACATTGGATTGTTGATTTGTTTAGTTACTAGTATGCTTGATATCATTCATGATTGGGCTAATGATCTCAAAGGATGGAAAGTTTGTCGGATTGATGGCAGTACTAGTCAAGATGAACGTAGAACTCAGATGAAAGATTTCAATCAAAATCATGGACCTGATGGTAATAAAATAGTTCTCTGACAACTGATCCAACCTTTACTCAATCTCAACTGATTTCGAACTTTTGCTACCACTTGTTTCAGGATGTAGTCTTTTTCTATTATCTACAAGAGCAGGAGGAGTAGGAATCAATTTAGTTGCAGCAGATACAGTGATTTTATTTGATTCAGATTGGAATCCCCAACAAGATTTACAAGCGCAAGATCGAGTTCATAGAATTGGTCAAACTAAACCAGTCTTAGTCTTTAGATTAGTAAGTGGAAACACAATCGAAACTAAGATGTTACAAAAAGCAAGTCAAAAGAGAAAACTAGAGACTTTGGTCATTGGAAATGGATTTGATTTGACTAAAAAGGAAGATGATTCGGATGAAGAAGGGAATGGATCAGAAGACGATCTTCAAGAAATCGTACTGGGCAAACGTAGTGTAAGGAGTAAGAAGAAAAGTATGAAAGATCTGGCTGAGGCTATTTTGAAGAATGATGGGGAGAAAATCGTTTTGGCTGAAGTTGGTGATGAGATTTTGAGTGATAAACAATTAGAAAGTTTATTAGACAGAAGTGTAAGTTTTCTTTCATTTCAAGATGTGTGGAGAAAAAACTCGAACAATTGATGGAGGGTTTTTCTTTGTTGTTTTTATAGGATGAAGTTATGGAAAGTAAATTAGGTTGGAATTGTGATAAGGACGAAAGGGATGATACGAAGAAAGGTTTAATTGGAGTTGAAGTTTTTGAAACTAAGAAAACCAAAGATGTGTTTTGATAGAATTCATATTATAAGATAGATCATGGGATTGGATTTGTATACTTTTGTTTTCATTTTATAGAGAATGATATTTTTCCTTCGATTTGGTTTTCTTTTTCTTACATATAAATCGTCTTTTGAATTGTGTTGAATGTGGATATATTTCTGTATAGGATTGGATCAGACTTTTACATATTACATTGGTTTTTGTCGTTGTTTTTTTCCATTTGGTTGAAAAATTGATTAAAATTTAATGTTCTTTCAATCAAAAAAAGAATTTATTGAGATTGAAGTGATTGAAGACGAATTAATGTTTGCAGATATGTGAAATGTTCATGGTAAAGGTGATCATTGCGAGAGTTTGAGGAGCTGGAAAAGGTACTTTCTTCATAAAAGATTCTTGAACTTTCAATTCATTTTTAGAGACGACAATCAATGATACAAGATGCATACAAGCTGGTTTATGTCCAGGGGCTCTATCAATTGAAGTACGTAGGAGGAGAGTCAGTAAAGGGATGACAGTGACTCTTTAGGGGTGATTCCTTCTGGAGTTGAAGCAGTTGAAGCAGTTGAACCTCTGTACTCTTGCCAAATTTTTGGCTTACAAGTAGAATTAAACATTTGAAGATAAGTCAATGAGCTTGGCATAAAATACCGGTTGAGAGGACAAGATGACTATATACATTCGCTATTGTTGGGCTTGCAAGATATGTGCATGGATCATCCAACTACAGCCTGTGATGTGCAATCTAATTGCTGAAAAGTCTATCACCGTTGAGAGGCTCACAAGGGAGGCTAGTTAAGTTTACTGACTAGGGCTGTTGCCCAGCTCCATCTGGAGTACATTCTTATGAAAAGCAAGAGCAGGTCTTCAAAGAAACGTCTAGATGATTGGGCAAGAAAGAGCTGTGTGAAAGCATGATCCCTTGGTTTTCTAAACTGTGTGGCAGACATTTTTTGATGGCTGAGTAGACAGTTTGTGAGCAATACTGTGGAATGGAGTAACATTTCTTGTTGTGAACCTTTCACTGCATTCCATGACGATCATTTCAGCAAAAGATGAGGACTTTCTAAATTCTTCTTTCCCTTCTGTTCTATCACACTGCTGTTAAATTCCGCAAAGCAGTCAGGCGTTGGGGGGACAATCATGCTACGAACGAAGGCACGCTTCGCACAGGACGTGGAACCAAAACATCAAGAAGCTCTCCGGGGGGCACCACCGCCAGAGATTCTGAGTGAGGACAAGCAATGGTGCCTCTGAAGTTGACGCCTTGCGATGATAAAACCGTATGAAGAGTCAAGGAATCAAGGAAGTTGAAGAGAAGCACTTGCGCAAAAGTTGAATCCGCCAAGGAGAATTTGACCAAACTGAGCTTTTATTTATGTACATACTGTTCGGCAAATCCAAATACACTTTTTTAGCCAAGTCAGACTTGGCTGACAAGAAATCAAACTCAACCAATCACATGCATTTCAACATTCAAACTTTCAAAAACTTCAACTTTCTTTAAACTTCAAACTATCTCAACATTTCACAAGCCAGTAACAACTACTTGACCATTCACTATCATCATCATCATCATCATCATCAACTCAATACTTATCAATATGCCACCTACTCTTCCACCTCGACCGAATCACCTTCAAAGTGGAATTCCAATAGAACCACCACCACAACACGTTTACCAACAACAACAACAACAACAGAACGAGCCAAGTTTAGATTCAGATGAACCACCACCAGCTTACACGCCTACTGCGACTGATCAAAACAAAACAGTAGAATCAGGTCCATCCTATCCATTCGGACCTACTCAATTACAAAGTAATCAACACTTAATACATCCTCCCCCGAACTCACAAGGGTACAATCATTTCCAACCTCACCTTCATCCGCTTCAAGGTAATCATCCTCATCATCCACATCATCCACAACAACCTTACCATCAAAATTATCCAAACCATTATCTAAGTCAACCATTATCTTCATCGTCCACTTCATCTCATTCTAACTTTCCACCACCGCCATCATCCAACTCGAATCTTGAGCCAACAAGGATTCCAACCCATGGTAGACCTTTACTTTATGACGATAGAGTTTTAGTTTATCCACCTTCAAATGCTTTCTTTTGTTCAAAATGTTGTAACACGGGTTATAAAGGTTTCGATCCAGCCAGACCATGTAGAAAAGTAAGTAATCATCACTCAATTTATCTTCTATCAGAACGCTTTTTTTACTGATCATCATCTTTGTTCTTTCCAAAAAACACCGATTAGTGTTGGGAAAAGTATGGAAAACTATGGTCAACAGTCAAAGTGTTATCCAACACAAGTCAATTAAATTTACAAAGACCATTACCACCAATCCAAGGAATTCCTAGTAATCCTACATCAGCTTTGGTAGTTAGACCCGGTGATTCTCGTATAGGTGGTAGATTATGTTGGAATTGTCATGGGAAAGGTGAAATTGAAGATGAAGGTCTCTTTGGTATGCTTTTTACTAGTTCTGATCGTTGTAGAGTTTGTATGGGAGCTGGTCGTACTTTTTAAATTGGAATTAGAAAGGTACGTTATCCATTCCAAAGAAATGATTTGCTCTTTTATTCTTGTTTGTAGTCTGATTTGCTCATTAATTTGATTATTAGGTACAAAAACAACTCTAATTCCGTACCATCTGGACGATTGCCCTTTTTAACACACACTCTCGACGGTTCATTTAATCACTTTGCGATATCAACAAGAAGGCCTGAAAGTCAAAAAGGAAGTAATATGACATACACACGTTTTCTTCGTTCTACTGTCCTTTGACAATATATATTATTCACAAATGTTCATCAAACATGCTTGAATCGATTCAAACAATTGAAAAAATCGAAGTATCATTAATCTTGTTGTTTGTTATTCTAATCAGAAATTGTTGTTGTTGTTCTATTTGTGTTGTTCAATTACATCTTATTATCTATGATCGCCACATGGTATCAAAGAGTGTCGTGTTGGGGCTCCTTCAATACTCAAAGGACTACACTCTCCCCTTAAGATTTAACTTGTTAGTAGCAATGTCTAGATTATCAAATCAATGGCCTTTTGATTTATCTCTCGTACAACCAGAAATGTTTTCACTTATTGAACAGAAGATGTTCTTTGTACTTGAGAAGTACCAAAAAGAGAGCCTTACTGTTCTGAAGAAACGTGGAAAGCAAGAAATTCTTGGCACCCATTGACTTCACATAGCCCCAAGCTATCTACCCTATTGTTATACTGTTGTCTCTTGTCACTTCCCATCTCACAATTCAGAATGCTTTGTTCATCACTCAGTCTCAGATGGTCAGTTAAGGTCCAAAGGAGCCATGGTCAGTCCGGGGTTTGGAAAGTATGTTTTGCCAATGCAGTTGCGTCTGCAATGGGCAGCATCAGCAGAATCCAATAGCCTGACTGCGCTTCCGCAGCATGGATTCGTGGCCCAGTGGTAAGGCGCTCGCCTTCGATATAGGCGTAGCGAGAGATCGTCGGTTCGACCCCGGCCGGATTCAACTTTTTTGTGTGGTTTCCCATCCATCGGAAGCCGTCATACCCAAATTTTGAAGTTGATGACCTAGGAGAGATTGTCAATGATGTACAAAAAGGCAAGGCAAAAGGACGCAATGTGTTTATCCAATGAACTTTTGAAATCAGCACTTCCATACATACAGAGGTCAGACTTTGACAAGCATTCAATGCATACTTTTCATCAAGCATTTGGAGGAAGGCAATCATGCAATACTGTAAGAAACTGGTAAAGACAGCCATTCCGGCATCGAAATGTATACATGGATTCATAACGCTACTTAGCATGTATTGGACAGATGTCGGAAAGGACAAAGAACTGTAAACCAAAAGTAAATTGAGATTTTTTATCATACAACAAGTGATTCTCGGAACATATCTTTTTACCCAACTTTTATGATCTCCAATATTGTGCAACAGCATGAATCCTAAAGATGACAAAAAAAGAAATTGGAACAAAATACATCAATAATCTTCATTCACAAAGAGAGAGAGAGAGAGAGAGAGAGAGAGAGAAAAGAAGAAATAGCTCAACTTGTCAAAGACAACGGTAAAGTATGATGTATCATTTAATTCTTTTTCAAAATGTTTAATCGCATCTTCTTCAGAAAGATCTAATCTAAACTTTTCTTGTACCTAGGAGTCATCATAACAGAGTTTAGTTTGCTTCCAATTAATAATGAATCATCAAGAGAAAGAGATCGTTTACAAACCTTCATAACCGCTTTATCAGGTTCAAGTTTAATATCTGGGATATTCGCATCAATCATCAATCCCACCAAATTGATAATCAGTCCCGAAGATTTCCTTAAACAAATAAATGCACTATAACATAATCTTTTAAATCGACCATGATGAACAGATTGATCTCCTCCCATTCCATCTAACATCTCTTTGCATACTTTAATCGAAGGTGGAAATGGTTTCGGATCTCTACCCAGGATATAACCAAAATCTACATGGAAGAAATGTCCTGTAGGTGATAACATTAGATTATCTAAATGTCGATCTCCTACTCCTAAGATATAAGTCACTACACAATAACCAGCTACACAAGTTCAGAAAGACACAGCGCACCCCTTTTAGTCCTTTCACCAAATCATGGAAACAAGGTAATGAAAAACCAGTATTGAAAGTCACTCACCACAGCTTCTAACAAAGTTTTCCAATACACTAGGTGTCACCCCATATGTTCCAATACCACCACTAGTGTCAGGATTTTCAATCCTAAGGTACTCTAAGATCCCTCCCGGAAATCGACTAGCTATCTCCCCCAAAGTAATGCTACTAATAAATTGGATCATTCCGTCCACTTGACCAGTAGCAAGCACTTTATAAGGTGTTAATTTGAGATCCAAGTGTTCCTTCCTCATCAAACGATCCATTAAACTGATCAATTGGATAACCAATTGGTCTTGTCTCATATCATCCCCGTTCTTAAAGATAATCATGTAATCCGTTCCGTCCTCGCATTTCAAACTAAGCCTTAACGGGAAAAGATTAGATTTGAAAACTGTAGATTTCTCGGCATCGAATCCAACAATTTGAGTATTCGCATCAAGTGGAAGTGGAAGTGGTGCCACTGGGGTGATTGACTCGGTGGAAAGTAATGCGGCTTGTTTCGCTGGGTCTTTGAGTACGCTTTTAAGCTTCTCGATCTTTTTGGGACGTGCATCCTTTGAGAATCGGATGTCTTTTGCTAGTTTTGACACTGATTTAACAAAGGTGACCTGTCTTTGGAGTAATTCGGCCATTTGACGCCCTTTTTCAGTCTATACAGAAACCCCAATGTAAACAAGGTAAATGGGATGAGAAATCGGATCAATATGTCAAATCAATTCACTCAATAGACATCTATTGTACGAACCTCTTGCATTTTCTCGTGAAACTTATGGAGGACTCTGCTATACATTTGCGTAACTGCATCATCACCACCCGCGCCTTCCTCGACTGAAAGATACCAATGAAGCTGATAACCCAATACGTTTGGATTCAAGCAACTTCGTTCGATCAAAAAGTCTTCCAAGCTGACCGTTGAGGAATCGTCAAAATGGTCCGGAAGAGCCGATCGAGATGCAACATAGCTCTGTGAAGATCGTTTCTCCCAACCCATCACACTGCTACTTGCTAGGTTAGCACGAGTAATGGTCGCTGTAGAAAATCGTTGAGAGTTGCCCATTGTTGAGGATGAAGGGGGTTTTGACGGTACAGTCGAGTGTGATGAAGAAAGATCGAACTTTAGAGCTTGGACCAATTGTAAGAGGTATAATACAAGCTCGTCGTCATCCGCCCTGCTCAGTTGCTGAACAGCAAAGCGCTTGACACGAGGATCACGGTAATCTTCAGAAGGTCCCAAAAGCTCAAGGGCATCACCGAGACTGATGTCGGACCAGATTGGAAGTAAATCACCAATGGCCTGTCGTACTTCACCTTTGTCTGACCAAACCACAGATTTGAGGAATTTTGTGAGTGCTCGTTTGTCATGAGAAAGAAAGAATCTGAATCTCCAAACTAAATCCCTTTCATCGCGCGTCAAAGCACGCGTAGGAGGATAACTTAGGATGTTCTGTCAAACGCATCATTGTTTAGTTCAGTCATTTGATCGCCCTACGGGGAAAATGGTCGAGAATGAGAGGTCAAAAAAGACCACATACATTCAGAGCATCTCTCACACTTTTCTCAGGCCGAAGCTCGCGATCCAATGGACCATTACGATGACTACGATGCAATCGAGTATGTTTACTTTCAATCGGATTGTCTTGAAGCATTTCCGGGTCGACAACAGTAAAGATGTCGGAAAAGTTGGTCGTAGAATACTGCTGTTGGAATTGAGGCAGAGGTGCAGAGATGGGAAATGGAGGAAGGGACGGTTGCGGTAAATCGATCTCGTTGAAGACGATCGGAAAATCGAACCGAGGGAGATCGACATAGATATACATGTGCGGACTTTTGGCCGTTTCTTCCTGTGTGATTGAGCATGAGTGATATTAGACTTCAACATATCTACTTGTGCTATCGTGCGTGTGGCGAAAAAGAAACTCACAGCGTGAATCTTTTCAATTTGTCTAAATGCACATTTGTCTAGCCAATCCAATCTAGGAAGATCGCCACGCTCTTGTTTTTTGACAAGCTTCAAGCAGATCATAAACGAGCATATGAGAATGAATTCGAAGTGCATATAGTTGAAGCTGAGGACGTATGGCCAATAGCTCCATCTTAGCATACAGAGGTTAACGAGCTCAGGCAAACCTTTTCAAGTCGTCCCAATTTGTCTGCCTCTTCCGCTTCTGCATCATCTTGTGTGGTGAGTGGATTGCTCCGCGGAAGTTTGCTGGGTGTCGAGGTTGCGATGTAGCCGTCCGCTAATTTACCACGCTAACAATCCAAACCCCAAAGATTTGATTTAACGTTAATAGCTAATCACTTTGGATAGTGATAGATATGATAATACTCACATGAAGGAGACACCTCTGTTTTCCCTTTCTCAAAGTTCTTTTCTTTCCAAAAAGACTAAGAGTAGTACCACCCACGATTTCTGAATTCCTGAGTAAAAACGAATCAGTTCGAGAATTCAAGTCTAATTCCGCCTGAGAGATCGTAGAGTTGGCCACATCGAACACATTGAAAGTTAACTGAGCTGAGTGGGGTAAATCACGGTATTTGATTGGTAATGTGATTGGAGAAGACCACCTAACAAGAAATTTAATTTGTTAGGCTTCAACATGTGAAAGCCAATTGAATTGATTAAGTCATTGGATCTCATCTTGATCGATCAACGAGAAAAATGTTCAACTGACGTATATGAACTTGTGAATGACTTGTGAGGAGTGTAGAATGGTATCGTCAATGGTCGATTGTCTGCCCAAACCTGAACAGATACGTATAAATCTGATAGAGAGCTGAAACACCAAGCCAATGAGATTGTAAAAGTCAATGAAAAAGGCGATCGAGGTTTAATTAAAGACTTCCTTGGAGGAAATTGAGATTCGACCTTTTTAAATTATCATCAAGTTTTGTTGGAATAATGGAGTCAAGGTTGTTGGGGTTGAACCTGTTGCCTTCGATTCTAGAGCTGATCGAATGCAATGTTGTGATAAATTGACCAGTTGCATTATGAGAGAACCAAGCTTTCAATGCTCACATCTTCAAAGTCACCGGTAAATCGATATCGCATGATTTGGCTATTGTCAAGGCTTGTTCATCGACTCTTGATCCTTGCATCCTTGATTCTCAATAGTGAACGGTGAACCTGATCGTTACCGTCTCGTTGACCGCAGGATTCAGAATTTTAGATGACGTCGGTGAAGGAATCAAGCATGTTTCTTCCGGATATCCGACCCGATAAATCCAGCCCGCTAGCCAGGACCCTGCTACGGCGGATACTGACGTAGCATTTTGAACATATTTTCAGTTTTTTGGCTCCACACTACATCGCAACAGCTTAGGGCCCGTTCGGTTC